>BHFT01015026.1:0-47935 GCA_004320025.1 Laticauda laticaudata | reverse complement strand
AAATATTGCTGTTAAAACAAGAATGAAACACACAGATTTAAGATATTTAAATGTGAAACAATGTGTGCAAAGTAAGATGATTAAACTAGATTACTGTATGTCAGAAAACAATACAGCAGATCATTTTACAAAGGCTCAAGGCTCTATAAAGTGTAAGGCATGCTGTGAAGATTATGGACTTAGAATGTAAGATTGTATATATTGTCTTATCCAAAAGGGGAGAATGTTAGGAATATAACGGGGAATTACCTCAACAGCTGTTATGAAAAATACATGGATGGATTTCCCCTGCCAAAAGGAATATCTTTTTCAGGTTTTGAATCTGTAGATAGATGGCCTTTCATAAAATGCTCCATGTAATCAACCCCAAGCCATGAATTTAGGGCTTCTCAAGAAAAATGGGAATAAAATAAATAATTACATTAAGTAAGCTATAACTTTAAAGGCAAAGGATGTAAGATTGTGTCACTTTTACCATTCCTAAGAAAGCTAACAACTTCGTCTAGATTTCCCAAATATGAGGGGCATAATATATGAGCTGCTTGGAAATATGTATTATTTTCCCAAAATAAATAATTAATTAATTATTAATTTTTATTAATTAATTATTAATTTCAATTAATCAAAAAAGAATGAGTTGCATATTTCTTGATTAATATATGCAGAAATTGTACTATGGTTTAATTTTTTAGTTCATTTTTTTAATGTTTCCATCCACATACTCTTGATAGATTTTCTAAATACTAACCTGAGTAAAGGCTTGTGGCAATAGTGAAATAAGTGCTAGGTTACATTTCTCCTTGGATTTGAGAATTCTAATAATTTAGCATTTATTATGGCCACCTACCTCTGGGCAGCTTTTTCCTGAAATAGAAATAAAATGTTCAACCTCAATAATTCACAAATAGATCTTGGGCATTCTGTATATTCCCCACCCCCAACCCAAAATTCTTTTAATTTGATGAAAGAAATTTTGATTTATTAATGACTTTTAAAGGCAAAACAATTGAAGAAACAATTGAAGTTGGGAAATGTAGGCAGCCGGAGAGGCTTCTGAAAGATGGAGAGACAAAGAACTACCATACCTCATCCTAGCTCTCTCTAAAAGGTACCTTGAGATTGAAGCTATAAAACAGAAACATCTTCATAGGGAAGGAAAACTGAAGAACGAGGCAACTTTCAACACAGTGTCCATATAAAGCTGCAACTTTCATTAAATTGCAAATGGCAAAGCCACAGTTTCATACAGCCTCTCCCTCTCTCTCCACCTCAAAAAGAGAAAAGATTGATGGAGAAGAATCATGCAAAGAAGGCAACATGTATTTGAACAAGATGTAGACTGGTTTGTGTATCTTCAGTTGATGTACCTGAATCTTTCTATTTCTCTCTTATGGCTGAAAACTGGGAAGTTCCTTTCCAGGCTTAACTCTATTTTCTTCATGTATTCAGTGGTAAAAGGAGCATAAACTCTCCCAGAAAACATTTTATTTTATATTCTTTTCACTTGAGAATATATCTTCCCAAAGAGCCTTGAGGACAAAGGGAAAAGAGAAGGGTGTGGACATTCAAATTCAAGTCTCTATCTGATGTGGAGATAGCTGGGTCACTTTAGATATAATCTTAGCCCATCCTACATTTCAAGGTTGTTATGATGGGGATGAAATGTATGCTTCCCATGCCATGAAATGTGCAGTTAAGATGTAAAGGATATCCCTGCCTGTTTCACAAAGTTGCATAGGGTAGGCATCCTCCAGGTTCCCTGTTTGAAATAATGCCACCTAATGAGACTTGGAGGGTGAGTGACTTCTCTCTCCTGCCCACCTACAGTTTGAAAGCCCGCACATGCAAGTAGATAAATAGGTACCACTTCAGTGGGAAAATGCCAAAGGCATGAAAGGAGCCTCCTCAGTTGTCTCTTGGGCAACAATGATGTCACTGGCTAATCCTTTCAACCCGGAAGTGCCATGGTAGATGTTCCAACAAAAATGTAGTAATAAGGTAGCAGTGATTTCTCTGTGACTATACCTTCCCTCTGGAATGAGTTTCCCCATCTTCAAGGTTTGGATGAATTCACCCTGTTGGCCTTTCCCAGAATAGTCAGTGATCTGTGCTGTGTCTGCCAGTTTTCATCCCCAGTTTCACTTGCATGTTGATTATGTTTTGGAAGTTGTTGAGGGTTTTTTTTTTCCCCTTGGAGGGTTTTATTTTATTTGTTTTCCTTTAGGGTAATATTTTAGAGTCATATACCATGAGAGGGATGATTAAATAAATAGATGGGTGGATGCTGGGCCAGATCAAATGGGAAACTTTCTACATTCTTAGACACAGCCACTGCAGCCTACTTTTTCTTCCTGTTCTACAGGTAACACCTTACAACCCACAACAAATCTTTCGCTCACCTTACACTCCTGTCCTCAGCTACATCCCTTTGGTTCAACCTGGTTATTCTTATCAGCAAAGGAATCCAACCAAAGCTTCTAGTAGTGTTCGTGATCCTCCAGCAATGGCAGGGGATGGGCCTCAGTATCCATTTTCTGCTTCTTATGGGTAAGCAGCCTATCACACTTCCTCTTTTAGTGTATTTGTGTGCATATGTATGTGATAAGAGAGTGTCCCTGATTATCAATTTTTCTGCTATTACCACTAAACCTCTTTGACAGTTTACAAACTATTTTAATCAAAAAGGGGAAACCTAACTTTGTGGATCATAGGAAAAATTGACACCTGATTAACATAGTAACCAAAAAAATCCAGATTTTTATAACATAGATAACTCAAAATGGGATTTAAAATAGATTTACCTATTTCTAAAAATTATCTATACTCCATCAATTGTAGCCCTTTTGGGTCCTAAAATTATTCTTAAACCTGATGTGATATGGTTTATGCCTGATGTGATATGTGGCATAATTTCCTAGCTAGTATGTTGAGCATTCCTCTGGACTGGCTGGGGGATTCTGGCAGCTGGAGTCCACACATCTGAAATTTTCCAAGGTTGAAAAAGATCGTTGCTTTCCACCAGCACTTCCTAATTCCCTTTCTCCAGCTGTTTCTTCTGATTAGAATATAATCCAGTAAGATGTTCCCAATGTGGCCAATCTTTGACTGGCAGTTCCCCCATCCAATCATTACCAAGCTTTTGTAGTGTTCGTATGAATATGTCAGTGTCATTTGGAACAGCATAGGGATTACCTTTCACTCAAATTTGAAATTTGTTCAGTTGGGATGGAGAATAGATTCTGAAATTGGAAGAAGGGTTGGAAATAGATGAGAAAGCAAGCAAGGTTCAGGATTTCTTCCTCTTCAATAAAAGATTTTGGGAGATCACAAAGTGGGGTTTATAAAGGACAAGGAGGAGTTCATCTATGGATTTTTTTCAAGGACACTATAGAAGCAATGGAGTTCTTTGGGTTGTTGCCTCTATCCTTTTCCTTTCAGATAAATTTGCAGGTATGAAATAATAAGAACTGCAATAATACTGTTGATGAGTTGGCAATTTTTAAAAATGAGAAGCAAAGAAGCCACTTATGTTGCATTGCAAATCTCCTTTCTTCTTCCTTAAAAAGCACTCTAGTAAGAGAAAATTATAAATGGGAAAGTGCAGTGGAAAAAAAATAGGAAAAAGATCAGAGGGGAAAAAAGTGTGTATGTGGGGCAGGGGTGGAATGACCTTGATTTGGCTTCCAATTTCATGCAGACAATGGCTTGTCCTCTCTATAAGGGGCCCAAGATCATGTTGGCAATTGATCTAACTAAATAGGGCAAAGAAGAGGTGGGTGCAGATCCCACAGAAATTGCCTGCTCTTAAACTCATAATATTGAAGAAGCAACCCTTACCATTATACACAACCCAAAAATGTGAGAAACAGATATGGCTCATTATCTTATTTGTCATTCCAAAACAGCCTTTTAAAAAACTCTGAAAGAGCTATTGGCCTTACTTTGTTTCTCCATCGATGCGAACCATGGCTAGTGAAGTTTCATTTTTTGGGCAATTGGAAAAATGTGCAGTCATTTATATTTCACTTCACTCCAGTTGCTGAATTCTTAAAGCTTTTACATCTTTCACCAATAGTTTTTCTCCTATTCCAGCATAATTCCCTATCCAGGAATACTAAGTGGTTTTATTTTATTTTCTGAAGTCTCTCAGTCACTTTCCATTCCTTCTGCTCTTTTCACCGACTTTGATTTGCCTTCTAAAACATGACCCCCCCATTCTGATCCAAAACCTGATATACCTCTCCTAGTAAACCATAATAAGATACTCATTTTTAAAAATGTGATACTTCCGCTGTTATTTCTCATCACAATAGATATATAAGGCCACTGTGGTTTCTTCAACACAGCTTTAAAACTGCTGATACTAACAGTATTATTAGTACCAACAGAGACATTTATTATTACAGAGTGTCCTCAAGATAGGACTGTAATAGAACCTGCCCATTATCATTGCATATTGTGACAGTTGTTAAGTGAATACCCCAGAGGTGGGATTCAGCAGGTTCTGACCAGTTCTGGAGAACCGGTAGTGGAAATTTTGAGTAGTTCAGAGAACTGGCAAATACNTGACTGGAGATTTTACAGTATCCTTCCCCTGCCACGCCCACCAAGCCATGCCCACAGAACTGATAGTAAAAAAAATTTGAATCCCACCACTGGAAAACCTCCCTCCATTCCTGTTTTTCTCAATGAATTGTTAAACAAATGTGTGAGCTGTTAACGGGAGACATTGGAGGCTGAGGTGCAGGATTGCCTGTCCTGGTTCTCCCAAAGCCTCCTTCACCCCCTGAGGTGCCCCATGCTCTGATTGCATTTTAGTATTTTTTTTTTTTAGCATTTATTTGATTTGTCAATCGCTTACAAGATACAGGTATAAGAATAAACATGGTTTTGAATACATGAGATAGATACTTATAAGAAAAATAAAAAGAAACAATAGGTCCAGGGTATGGGTAGGCGATGATTGGCATTGCTTATGCACACCCCTACAGGGAGTGTACACCCCCCTTAGGAAGGGGGTGAGGTCAATAGTAGACAGGTTCTAGTGTTGAATTTTGAGTGGTTTGCTGGGAAGAAAAGACAGAGTAAGTAAAAGTATTCCAAAACATTGCCACTCTGTTGCTGGTCCTATTTTCTGCAGTCAAGTTTGCGGTGTGGTTAACCTTGAGTTTTATATCTATTGATGTCTGTGTATTGTTATGATTGAAGCTGAAGTATTCATTTTGCAAGTAGAACAATATCGCAATGTATGATTTTTATATATACTTATATTTAGATTGGGACTGGAGCCGCATAGTTCTTAAGGTTTCTCTATATTCTAGATTTCAGTACTCGGTGGCCCATAAAGTAATCTGCAATGAGTAGAGGAGTGGAGAAACTCTTGCTGTGAATAATTTCTGGCACTTTCTGATACTGTGTTAATATTTCAAATTACATTGATATGGGTTCCAGGCTGATGAACTGTCATTTCAAGTATAGATCTTCGGCAAACTTTGTATTTTTTTGTAGGTGGCTTTAGTTAGTAGTTGATTATACCAGCAGAAGAAGCTACGAAGGATTAGATTATTAACAACTCTTAAGCCCATGTCCCACTGCACAACCAAGTCGGATGGCAAAGAGGATGTAAATGTTAAAAAACGTTGGAAAACGCTATGCCATCCGTTGATGTTACTCATTGCAACATGTTTCATATGCTTATCCCTCGAGCATCAGGTCCAACTGAGATTTCATCCATGCAAGAAGTTTTTGAGCTGCACAAATTTTGTGAATGGGATGAACTTTTCCACTTGTGTACGATGTAAATCTGCGACATACAAGCCAACAAACGTTCTATGTCCATTTATCATCGTTAAACTCTGCTGGTATCCTTCTCTGCATCCTCTGGGCCATCCTCGCAACTCCACATTCTGCTGTAGCTGATAATGGAAAGAGGCGAGGAAACAAAAGGTACATGGAACGTCTGCCACCAGCGTGAAGTACTACAAGGAAATAGAAAGCATGCCAAGCTCAGGCAACGGTTTGCATCCTAATACATCCTTAGGCTTTCCTATGAACATTCCGTTTAAACATGCCCCGCTACATTACTACCCACGTCTGTTCTTTTCCTTTCTTTTTCTGTTCTGTTATTGCAAATTTTCGCCACTTTTTGGAGCGATGACAACGGATGGAATCATCTCCGAAATTTTGCTCGTGGTCCGACTGTGTCCTTTTTGCATACTTTTGCATCCGTCGGCCAGGGGACCTGCCTTTATGCCTTTTGGGCGATGGTAGTTACAGTGCGGCTGCCTTGTATAGCACTTTAGATCATTTGAGCATGATTATCCAAGGTCCTTGACAAAGTTTGGAACATCAACAACGGTCTTGACTATTAGCTTGTATTTTATTTTTCTGATTATATTTTTTTCCATATGTAAGACAGCAGCAATTTATTTGTTGAGATTTGAAGTTGCCATTTATTTTGGACCATTCTGATAACATAGTCTTTTTGAAGAGTATTGTGGTTGGTGTTGAAATAGCTTTACATCATCAGCAAAGAGAATTGCAATTGCTTTAATATTGATCACAGAGTTATTTATGTAGAGTATGAAGAGAGTTGGTCCCTAAAACACGGTCTTGGGGCACCCTATTGTGACAGCGTACAGAATTTTAATAGGACACTCCCAATTTTGATCATTTCGTTGTCTGTTTTACAGGAATGCTTACCATCCAATTATGTTAGGGCTTCCAGACGATACCATAAGATTTTAGTTTTAGGCAAGTAGTTTGTCATTACACTGAATCAAAGGGCTTTACAGAAGGTCTATGGAGTATGCATCTATTGCTTTGCCTGATTGAGTGTGTAGTCCATATGTTTTTGCAGTTGTAAGGAGTTGCCAGATTACAGGATAGTTTTTTCTTAAACCAAAATTGTTTATAGAGTACGTTGTTTGCTCTTCTCAGTGGAGGATAATGGATTAATAATTTGATTCCATGACTTGCACAAGTGAGTGCCAGGCATTAAAAGAGATTGATCTGTAATTTTCAACTGAGTTGGGGTCTCCCTTTTCTTGAAGAGGGATGACTGTGGCCTTGTGACCGATAGTTTTGGCAGGAGTTGGTCTGAAAGCTGCCCTGAGTCCCCACAGTCCTTTCTTCCATTTTACCAGCTCCTCCCACTCCATCAGGCCAAACATCCTCCTCCTTATCTGGACATATTGAAATATCTCTAAGGCAGTGGTTCTTCAAACTTGACAGTTTTAAGATTGTGAACATGAACTCCCAGAATTTCCTTCAGTCATGTTAGCTCATGAAATTCTGGGAGTTGAAGACCACAAGCTTAAACTTGCCAAGTTTGAAGACCCTTTCTCTAGGGCCTTCCAAAAGTGTTTTGAAATATGGAATGCTTTTTTGCATGGCAAATGCGTGTAATTCCCAGAAACAGCCGCCATTTTGTTCCCAACAAAATGGAGGCTGTGTCAGTTCAACAATGTGTTGGATCAAGTAGGAAAGTGCTTCTTCATTACTTAGTGAGGTCTGTCCATAGCATTTGCAGAAGCTGCTGAAATTGCAGAAAGCTTCTCGGTAGTTGTGCACGCAGCTTTGATAACATAGTTTGTAACAGTTCAGTGGGTTGGGATTGGAAGAGTCTAGAGCATTCCTGTAATCTGGTCATAAGAAGGGTTGCAGCCATTCATAACTTTGAAAACAAGTGTTATATGTAGCTTTGTAGAATCTGTCAGTTTGTTAAATTGATAGAACATACCTCAAGGACTGTAATTTTTATTATTAGTAATGATTTTCATTTAATAAGTATTATTAAGATGTATAGATAATTTATTATTTTCATTTTTACATTGTTTATAATATTTATGTTACTTACATGTAATAAAATGGTGTTAGTATCAAAGGAGATTTTCAATAAAGATCATAATGATGGTTTTGTGAACACTAAGAATAATTCTTGCTAATTATTCTCTATAAAATATATTTTAAAATGCATCCTTTTATCCTCAGGGTTCACATCTACTACAGCGCTCCTGTAAGGACAAATCCTATTTCTCTTCTAATGGAGGTGGGTGCAACAGTTATTAGTAATATTTAACATTTTCATTTGTATTATGTTTTGTTATTTTCTGGAAATTATGGACACTTTACACGAAATATTTTAAACAATTCTTATAATTGGACCTTTTGACACCAAAAGTTTAGGAATTCAGATTCCAAATCACATGTGTAATTTTAGCGGGTAAAAAATAGGCACCCATCCAAAAGAGCAACCATTTTATTTCTAACAAGAATGGATAAACATTCAGCACTTTGAAGAAGTAGTTTTTTTTAAGGGACAAGGATATTTTTTAAAGTTTTAAATGATGAAATATATTTCCTATTATAAGTGAAATTTTCGTAATAAAAGTAGGCTGATTAAAAAAACTAAATCAACATTATTGCTGTTGGTAACTTTTGGATAGAACTGTATCCATCTGTTTTTTGAAAAACTGAATCAGTTCAATGAATATGCATTGCATATTGCAGAGTAAAGCAAAAAAATGCTCCCTTATTTCATTTAGTTTAAAGCACTGCACGAACCATCTGTTATTATTTATGAAATCATAGTTTAAGGCCACAGATGAACCCCATGCCCATTGTAATATATTTAATATAAACTACGTCGCAATATAGAATTCCAATCCAATATCACCTGTTTTAGACCATGGCTTTTAAAAATGTTTTTTATTGATGTGAATTAGTAACATCTAAGAAACCAAATGGCAAGCACTAAAGAATTGCTAGCATCCCATTTTCTTCTGATCAAATGGATGGAAAACAGATTGTTGGATATATGCCTAGGAACAAGAATGTATTGATGATGCTGAACACCCAAAAAAGGAATATGATGCTGAACACCAAAGGATAGCTTGTTATTTATTCATATTTATTTATTCATTCAAATTGTTAATAGCTGCCCCAACTGCAATAGACTTTGGAAAACATTGCAGACCCCCCCCCCCAAAAAAAAAAAAAATCCACAAAAAAGAGATAAAACATAAAACAGACAGCCTGGCTAAAGCAATTTTAAAAGGCAACATGTTTAACAAAACATGTGGACAGCAAAAACAAAAAAGCAAAAGCAAAACATGGACAGCAAAAACCCTCGGATGAAAGTCAGATTTAAAGAGGACTTCCAGAACCATAGGAGAGAGGGCATAAAGGTCTATTTGCATAGTCCTTATCTCTATGGGAATGCAGTCCTTATTCTTTTGGGGGATACTGGGGGGTGACCATGACAGAGAAGGTGACCATTTGCTGTAAGTCCTGTACAAATTATTATTATATTATTGTTATGAAATTTATATACAATCCAACAACTCACTATCAAGTGACTCTTTGATGGCTGAAACAGCCAGCAGAAATGATTGGAAGTAAATGGTCCCTCAGATTATCCAATCTCTTATGCCATATAGGCTTGATAGGTAATAACACAGCACCTTGAATTGCACTGGAGAAATCAAACTGTCAACCAATGAAGCTCGCATAGAAGCAATGACAATATAGGCATATCAAAAGGCTCTTATTACTGCATATGCCATTACATTTTGAGCCAGCTGTAAATTCTGGATGGTCTTTAAGAGTAGCTCCTTTATAAAGTACACACACACATGCACCACACACACACAGAGACACACAGACACATTGAACAATGAAACTGCATCAGGGATATATCTATGTTATTCAAATGTGAAATCAAACCTATATAACTTCCCTTATAATTTACAAAAGAATGTACACCAAAACTTTCTACATTGCAAAGGAAAAAGTCCCTTCTCTGTCTTATGGGTGGTCTCTGTCTTCCTCAATCTCAGTTCCTCTACTACAGAAGGTTCGTCCAACTGTGGGCTGCAGCCCACTGGTGGTCTGTGAGAAAAATTTTGATGGGCTGCACAGAGAAATGTCAGCTCCAAAGCAATTTATCCAGGCTGCATTGGAAACAAAAGGCTGCACCACCCACATGCCATAGCCCACCCCCTGGCCCCCGCACCCTTTGGCTGAGTGCAATCCTGCATAAAGCAGTGCAGCCCTCACCACCCAGGATGAGGTAATGGGTGTTTGTAGTAAGAGGGGGGCTGGTGGCAAAGGCGGGTTGAAGTGGCAATGGAGATGCTGAAGGTGCAGGAGCGCCATGCTACTTGCATTTGATATGGCACTCCTGCACCTTCCAGCTTCACCTCTCCTGTCCTGGGTTCTTCCTCGATGGCGCGCAGGCTGGAGGGACAGGCCCAGGGCAGGAAAATACTGGCTGCTGGTGTGGGGGAGGGGATGCGAGTGGGCAAAGTCTGCGCTCACACCCAGTTCAGAGTGTCCAGAAAGGGATGGCAGTTGGCGATGTCAGTTTTCTCGCTCCTCTCTCAGCGCTCTTGCTTCTGCTGCCCCCCCCACGGCCCCTGCCATCACTGCCCGGGCGGAAAGCCACAGAGGAGTCTTCTTGTGTGAGGCCTAAAGGGGGGGGGTACTTTGCCTGGTTTTTAGGGAGCCTCGTCTTCCCTTGGCACTTCCATCCCCCCAACTCCCAGGCAGCTACACCTGGTAACAGGAGAGAGAAGGTTCCTCTGACTTGGGGGAGATATGAAATGACAGGAGACCAGATTGGGGGGGGGGGCTCTGCTTTCCTTCCATTTAAGGGGGAGCTGTGTCCTCCCCATCCAGATCTTCCCTAGCCTCCAGGTCCCTCTTCCCCCCAAAAGGATGAGAGAGGCCCCTCCTTTCCCTTTGATCTGCCCCACAATTATGAATTAAAGCATTTATGATTTGTAATAATGTAAACAAACATATATACAGAAACTCAGGAGGTTACACCACAAAACCTCAGGATGTTGCAACACAGGCAATGATCCAAGAGAGATAAACAGCACAAGGACCAGGATGTCAAAACAAATAGAACTCAGAAGATCATCACACAGCCCATGACCCAGGTTATTACAACACAGGAGGCTGATAGACATACAGCCAATACCTCAGCCACACATATTCTTATGAAAACAGACAGCCAATCTGCAACATCAACTTCCATCAACAATCAAGAAATGTATCTTGATTGACCATCGTGGACAACAATAGGCTAGCGCTCAAATTTTAAACAACGACTGTGAGACTCTGACCACACATACAAACTCAGTACAGAAGCCTGGATGATGGCAGAAGAAGATTCTGCTGAAACGTTTGCCTACAACTTTAAAGCACTACAAGTGCATGTGTGGCTGCAGGTATGGCTGTATGTCTATCAGCCTCCGTGTTGTAATAACCTTGTGTCATGGCATGTCTGATGATCTTCTGAAGTTGCTATTGTTTTGACCATTGCCTGGGTCTTGTAGCATGTAATGCTTCTTGGGGAACATACATGGCTTGTGTTTGTCAACATCCTGAGGTGTTGTGAACAGAAGCCTGATGATGGCAGATGGGATTCTGCTGAAACGTTGCTACAACTTTAACAGAACTACAATGAGCTACAACTTTAACAGAACTACAATGACGTGGGATAATACCCGAAGGAAAGCTAAACAGCACAAATGTAAGTACCCGCGAGAGCCTTAAAAAAAAAACAAAAACATGTTATATATTATATATATATATATATATATAATGTATGTATATGTATATATGTATGTGTGTATAATATATTTTTTTCTTAAGTTTTCGCGGGTACTTATATGTATGCTGTTCAGCTTCCTTCGGGTATGGTATCCCAATGACGTGGGATAATACCCAAGAAGGCTGAACAGCATACATACAGACAGACAGACATACAGACAGACATACAGACAGACATATATATCCTTCAATGTTGCTTGTATCTTGTGTCCTTTGTATATTGAATAGTGTTGGTTAAGCAGTGTTCTGTTGAGTTCCATGAGGTGTTCAGCTGGTTTGTATTATTTTTGATGATTTCAAGAGTTCTTTCATGCGGACTTGGAGATTTTTTGTTTTTGTGAGTGCAGGCTTCCAAATGATTGATAGTCTGGTGGAATCAATCCAAATGAATAGTCTGGTGGAACCATCTCTTCTATCATCTCTTCTAAATCTCTACACCACAAGCCAGGCAAACAGCCTGGGCACAAACAGATCCCCCCCCTGATACCTCCAGCTCAAACACAACCCAACCAGGCACCCAGATGAAACTTAGCTTCCCTAACAAATGATCGCCGTCCATTTACTCAGAGCCAAGCTGCACTAAAAGCCTCCAGTACAGGAACACAATGTTGCCAGCCAATCAAAGCCACAAAACAGACAGAAGAAATTAGAAACACACATCATAGCATGGGTGCGGGGGCAGAAACAGCAAACTCCCCAGAGGCCAATAAACAACAGACCATAGACTCCCAACCGAATCATCAGGAAGTGAGAAAAAACACCCCACTCTGGCTCCTCAGCAGTAGGCTAGCCTCAAATTTAAAACTGAAACGGCTGTGATAGCCTGACTCACAGACGAACTCAGTACAGAATCCTGGTGATGGCAGATGAGATTCTGCCGAAATGTTGCTATAACTTTAAAAGCACAACTACAATGACGTGGGATAATACTGGGAATTTGAGGGTTCTGTGCAGAATCTTAGCTGTTCCTTGTGCTGCATTCTTGTACATAGAGAGCTTTAATGATCTTTTGGGGTACTCTCCTAGTATAGGAGTCATAGCCCCAAGTGTTCCTGTCAACACAGGGACAACTTTGGCCTTGAATTTCCACATTCTCTCCAGTTCCTCCTTCTGGCACTGGTGCTTCTTCAGTTTCTCATATTTCTTCCTGATGTTGCTGTTATTTGGACCACTGCATCTATCAATACTGCTGTTTTCTTGTCCTTGTCTACTACCACAATATCTGCTTGATTGGCCAGTTTGTTGGGATCAGAAATACCCGTAGTACCCTAGCTTTCTTATTCTCCACAGCTTTTTGTGGGATCTCCCAACTAAGACTTAGGAGGATCTAGCCCACATTCTGTACAGATATTCCTGTATACAATGCCAGTTACTTGATTGTGCTTTTCAGTGTATGCTGTTCCCACCAGCATCTTACACCCTACCACTATGTGTTAACTGTCCTGACAATTCTCTGCATAGCTGCCCTTAGGGCCCATTTAGTATGAGAGATCCCAATGTCTATGAATCTATTGTTTAGTGTTTGTTTTTGTTCTTTTAGTCTAGCCCTTTCCACCACTGGTAGATTTCCCACTATCACCACTTCAGCTATCTGTCGATGGTATGTGCAATATGCCATGGCACATTTTCTGCTTGATCTTCCACCCACATCTGCTGTTGCCTCAGGCATTCTCTCAGCAACTCATCTTTGGGTGCCATCTTACTACTGTATTCCTGGATGCTCCAACTTTCATCCATGGCAGTGGCTTTGACTCTCACCAGACACTGAGTGCCCTCTTTCTGGCTAGCGTACAATCTCTGGATGTTGGACTTGGCAGGGAAACCTCTATACATTGTGAAGAACTTCTGGGACTTCACACTGGCAGCTTCCCTGTCCTTTTTTGGCCAGCTCACTATTGACAGGGTATTTGATGATTGGCAGAGCATACATCTTGATGGCACGTATCTTGTTCTTCCCATTGAACTGATTCTTCAGCACCTATCTCATCCTTTGGTGATACTTGGATACTGTTCTCCTCCTTGCCGTCATCATAATTCCCATGTGATACCAAGGTACATGCAGTTGGTCTGTATATCTGCTATAGTGCATCACCTTGATATATGCAATATTTGATGATTACTTGTGCAACTTGTCTTAAGTTGAATTCCAGTGTTGTCTTCCACAGTACCATTGAGTTCTTGTGGAAGGTTCTGTTGACTTTGTACAGTGCCAGGCATTCACAGATTCATAATTATTTATTATTTATTTTGATTTATTTATTTTGATTTGTCAATCGCCTACAAGGTAACAGGTATCAGTATATACATAGTTATGAATACATGAAATGGGTATATATAAGAAAAATAAAAGAAACAATAGGACAGGGACGGTAGGCACATTGGTGCCCTTATGCACACCCCTTATGTATGTATGGCACTGAGTCACAGCTTTTTCTGTAATCAATCCAGGCTGTGCTCAGATTGATCTCTTTAGACCTAAAGTCTTGGGTGACTGCTCTATCAAAGTAATTGGTGCTTTGAACCTCTGGTGTTGTTCCCAATGCTTTTCTGAGCTGTGCTTATATACTAGCCCAGATGTTCCTTAGCTTGGTGTCTATGATACCTGATATGATTTTATATATAATAAAGTGTTTGTGCGTGTGTATTTGTGTAAAATGTCAAGATCTGAAAAAGGTCATTTCTTATTGGTTACAGTTCAACATGAGTGATTCACTCACTGAGAAGCTTCCAATAAATTCCATTCAGTTCCTTGGAAAACAATTTGAAATCCACCAACTAAACTCAATAATATTGATATCTCTATAGTGAACAGCAGTATGGCATTCTTTCTGTAGAAACTTATTGGCTTTTGCTCCCTAACTCTGGGAAAATTTTGCACTGGTGCTGACAATGTTTCTCCAGTATTCGTAACACAATTAAAGTAAATGAGATAAAACAATCATGTAGTTGAATTCCATTTCTCTTTCTCCCTTCTCTCTTGTTTTTTTAGCAAGCTGTTGATGACAAACTAGTAGCCCAATTCATTATTGAATTACTTTTACCACAAAGGAGTTCATTAAGTTAGAGTATCCAATAAAAACTATCATCTTTCAACCTGCAGGAAGGCTGTTTTCTAACAAAGAAAAAATCACTTAGCAAAAGAATAGCAATTCTTGTTCCTGTATTCCCATCTGCTCTGTTGGCCTGCAGCCCTTTAAATTTACATGATATACACTTTTTAATAAACAAATAGGGAGTTTGTTTAATCTATGGCAGAATTATCTAGATCTGGATCACTTAACTCGATACCCTCCGATGTATAACTAAATGGACACTATGGAGTTCTGGGAGTTGTAGACTGGTGTATTTCTTAAAAAGTGGGCTGTGTGATCAATTCTACCTTATGCCAGTTTGGGACAGTCATATTCACAATTTTATCCTATTCTTTTTCTAAATAATCTGCCTTTAACCAGCGCTCTTGGTAAAAACCTATTCTGAGAATAGGTATCTCAATATACTAAAGGGTTAGGGTTTTTTCTGAGAATGCACATTTAATGCTCAGTAGAATACTGAGTTATATATTTCAGTATATATGACAATATATACATTTGGCTAAATATAAACTATTGAACTTCTGCCAAGCTAGCAGTTCTAAAATACGTAAAAACGCAGTAGAAAAACAGGGACTACTTTGATGGGAAGGTAACTATGTTCCATGTGCCTTTGGTGTTTAGTCATGCCAGTCACATGACCACGGAGAAGTCTTCGGGCAGCACTGGCTCTTCAGCTTGGTAACTGATATGAGCACCACCCCCTAGAGCTAGAAATGACTAGCACATATGTGTGAGGGGAACCTTTACCTTAAACTGTTGCAAACTGTATCACAGTATTTAACAATGTGCAACATATACTAAAATGCAGCATTCCAATTCCCCTATCTCTTATCCAAGGTAGGTACATCTATATACCAATGTGTCTAAACCTTGGAAAAATGAAGTTATGTGGACTTCAATTCCCAGCAATGCTGGCTGAAGAAATCTGAAAATTGAAATCCACACAGCTTATGTTTGCCAAGGTTGAGAAATATTACTGAATACAATGAATAGATATTTGAAAACTTCAAGGGATGAGTCACCTGTGCCAACTGTACCTGAATCTAAATATAATATGTCTTATTTGAGTTTGGGCTGCTAAAAACTATGGTTTATATGATGTGAAAGTAGCTGATTAAAGAAATCATTGTTTATCATATGTAAAGCCAAGCAGAGAACCAACATGGTGAATGAATCACATTCTATGCCAGGGGCTGTTTGTTTCAAGCTATTTCCCCCTTAATCACAGTTTATTTTTTAAGAATCTGTGAAAACTGAAATAGTTCAGTTAAGGCCGTGCCTTTAGTTGAAGTAATCTTATCCCTGAATTTCCTCAAAAGTTATGAAAAGTTCAATTTCCTTTAATTTTGACTGATTCCTTTTCACTAAGATATGATCTGCTCCATGTCCACATATTTCAGTTGTTTAAATTCAGACTTCTTTCCACCATTCTATAGTATACCCCTGATGAGTATTAGTTATTGTGGGGAAACTTCATCCAATGAAGCCATCTCAGGGTTCAGACTGCTAGTGTCATTATTTTAATATTTGTTTTGTGTGGTGTTTACCACTATGGAGGGAGTTCATGCCTGGCACAATAATACACTGTAAGCAAAGCATCTTGGTGCAGTTGTCAAGAATGCTCCCCCCTCACATTTCTCTTTTATTTATTTATATTCTTTCTACCCTCCCAGATAAAGAGGAATATTACTGAAAGCAGCAGAGGTGAATCAGAGAAATAACTTAATAGAACTGGAGCACAAAAAGAAAATGGAGATTCAGTACTGAATAAATTGCTTTGAGAGCAATGCTGTCTAACTATAACCTGAATTAGCTTTACGGAATGGAATAACTGGATATTTTTGTACAATTCACAATCTATGTTATTATTATAATCCTCATTTTTAGAAAGCAACAACAATAAAAAGCAGATATAAAATGAGAATCTCTATGGCAACCAAGACTAGCATAAGATTTTGAAGGATCCTTGGCAATATGCCATCCCACATGCTTTCTTCCTCTTCTTCCTTTCCCCACTGAATAAAGAGTGAGCAATATCTGTAACCGCTCTCCCAACCCAACCTTAGCAAATGGGTAGCAAATGCTATTTCTGAGAGCCACAATTGCTATCACTCAAAGGAAAAGGACAGGAGATCAAATGTCAACATCTAACCATTTTCTTCTTTGTATGGTGACTGCAGATGAAGACCTTGTAGACTGGTAACCTGCTTAAACAATTAAATGCTCATCCAGAGAAAATAAAAGCAGGAGACCCCAGCTAAATAAGGAGGAAGCCCACTGCTTCTGCTCAAAAAGAAAAAAAGCCAGGACATGTACCAAAAGTTGTGTTCACATAACATAGTTAACTTATCAGTGAATTAATATTTTGGGTTCACTGAATATATTGTTTGATAAATTGAATTTAATGAAGTGGCCTGGGCTTCTGCAATATGCTAAGTCAGAGATACAGAGACCAAGATTCTCAACCAAAATGAGAATCTGTTGCAAAAATGTAGCTCCAATGAGAACTGTCTAAACCTAACAAAGTTTGGTACCATTATTGTTATTTCTCTTGTATGGTATTTCACTTTTAATCCATAAGGCATTGAAATAACACTGTAGCATAGAGAAGAAGGTGACTTTGTCCATGCATGTAGAAATGATTGGATCATTTGAAGAGGATCCCTTGTTCAAAGTCCACTTCACTTCATTTCTATCTGGGTTTGGTGAAACAGACTTTTTTCAGTATATGAAGGGACACAGAACAATCCAGGAAACCTGGAGAAACTGCATTTCTATAATCATAGGGGTTGGACTCAGAGTGTTAGAAGAAATTCCCAAACTGAGTTTCCCAAAGAGCACAGGACTATTTGCTTGAAATGGAGATGAAGTTTATTCAATAGCAAAACAGACAGTTAGCAATCAAAGGTGGCAACACCTTGAAAAGAAAATTTGGTTACTTTTATAGGGAAGTCTATCTTTTGTCCCTGGAAAGTGAACATATTTAGCCCTCCTTCAAGGATTTACACTTTACATCTGCTTGAGGGGAAATGCGATTTCCCACAGAATTTTGCAGTTGTCACCTTTTATAATTCTCACCATCTTGAGATGGTGATCTCGAGATAGGTTTGAGTGGGGAAGTTTACTGTGGGTATGAGGAATTTTCAGATCTGGATGGGATTTTTCTTTTAGTTTTTTTATTAAGCTGCTGGGATTTGCCACTTTTTTATATGCTTTGGCCATTTCAACTTAATTTTCAGAATCAGTGGAAGGGCTTATGTGGTCTTTTATGTTATTATTGGATGTTCACCATCAGGTCAGGGATAGACAAGGTTGATGGGGGGCATGGAGGGCAGAGGGGTGGCGTAGGATTTTCTCCTCACAAGAGAAAGAGATTTTTTCAGTTGGATGGAGCAACTTTCAAGGAGAAGTTTCCCACCTCTGTTAATTTGTGTTAAGAAATGTTGATTCTTTTCACCTAGCATACAAACCTCAAGAACCTCATTTCTGAGGTATCTAATTCTTACCCTCCTAGTTACTCATAATGGAAAATAGAACCTTCAAGCAAGCCAATTGTTCAAACAATTATCTAGGCAAATTTCTATAAGATACATTCTACTTAAGGCAATATAAGATTGAAAAAGGATGAGGTTATGCTGGGGGTTGATTGAAATTCTATTAATCATCCAATAGGCTTATTACTCTTGCGATCATCATGAGATGGCATTGTTAAATCCAGAATGGTTCATTAAATTTACTGGAATGACAAGAAGAATAGATAGCTTTAATAAGTCCATTCTGCTTATTCTGTGTATTTTTTTTTCAAAAAGAATATGGAATTAAAAAATAGACTTCATAAAAAGCATTTCAGAGAAAAAAAATGGAAATGGATGTATTTTAGAGACAGCATCTCTAATAGTCTGAATCCAACCACCAAATACCCTATTATTCTGAATCCCATTAACCACCACAGAAAGCAATTTTTAAGTAATAAAGATTTAGCAGCTTTTATCTCAGAAGGAAGCAAAAGAGGAACTTCCAAACTTTGCACAGACACTTGCTTCTTTGGTTAAAAATTAGCAGTCTAATCGTGCTAGTTTGCTAAAAGCTGCTGATCCTTTACCATGAAATCTCTACATGTAGCAGCAGATTAGAAATGCTAACTTATGCCAAATGCAAGCATCTCTCCCATAATAGTCGCACAGCATTTATTTTTTTAATCCTAAATAGGGAACACAATTTTGAATGCAGACTGCTCAGCAGGGGGATTAAAGGAATTCAAAGACCAGTTGAATGAATTATGCTTTGTTTCAGCACAGAAGATATAGATACTTGTAACAAAACATATTTCCAGGAAGGATTTCAGGCAAATAGTAGCAAAACAATGTTGCAGAAACTAAGAATAATAATGATCTAAAGTCAAAATGGCATCTGAACTTTCTCGTCCTCTGTATTAAATGTTTGAACAGTGGACAATGCACATTCTTACCATCTAAGAAAAATTTGAAGACAGAAAAAGTCACAGATTAACTCCCTCAGTCACTATTCTGGATATATTGGGGGAAAGCATTATTAAATGAAAGCTTATTAAGCATGTGGAAAGTCTCTACTTGATAAAAAGAACCAACAGGACATCTACCAAGTTAAGTCCTATCTTGCTTCTCTCACAATTTGCTCAGAGATTTTGCAAGTACAGTAAGCATAGAGGGATGTGGCTAACTTAATTATTGGGATTAAAACTATTTCAAGGATTTTGACCAAACATTTGTTGAAGGTTATTGGGCAGCCTTAGAAACTGTGGAATAAATCCATTTTTTGGAAAGGAGTTAAAAAACAAACATCCCTCAAGTGTCAATGTTTTTATACCAACCTCTGTGGCAATCTTGCTTGGAATGCTACCACCTCTTATGCAGCTTGAAAAGATGAAAAAAACATCTAATCAAAATGCTGAAATGACAAACTAACTCCTATATGAGGTAAGATTATTGTGTTCAAAACTATTTCACTTAGAAGAAAACAAATTGGGATAAATAAAATGTGTATAAGTTGAGGAAAATTGTTGTCCATCTCCTATAATGAAAGACTCAAGTTAAATGGCAAAGATTCAGAAAGAGTAAAGGAAACACTTGTTCACAGCATATACTATGAACTATGAAAAATTATGACCAAAATGTGCAATAATAGTTACAAACTTGGTGAATTTTTAAAAGAAGTTCTATTACTTTTGGGAGAGGCAAGAAATATATGCAAGGGAATTTGTTAATAATTGCAATCCTATGTGTTTCACACATAACTCAAATGATAAGCTACAATATGGCTTCCTTGTATTTCCTGATGTGTTTTAATACATAATATGTAAAAGAGGTTACTATGGCTTGATCAACAAATCATGATTTTAAATATCTTAGTACAATTATGTGACCATCATCTTTATGCACCGTGGGGCTAACTTCCAAATAAATGAGCTAAGGAACCAGTAGAATCATTGAATACAAGAAAATAATGGGAAGCCATTTAATGGAAACATTTATTCATAAACAAATGCATTCTTTCTTCCCTTCTGGGCCTAAATTACTGTTTCTCACCAGTTCTACTTCATGAGCACATTACCATAAAGTTTGGCATCTTACTAATCAGCCCCACAAGTTTGGAAAAATGCATTTATTTGTGTGTTGATAAATCAGAAGTTAGACTGCCTGTCTTTAATTCTTTCTGACTCTCAGTAGTACTTTGCAGATTAACCTCTTAGCACTCATCATGTCTTAATAGACACAGATAATAAGGGTATTGTACTGTTCATAGGCCTCAGGGACTGAAATCTTGCATATGCCAAGGCGCAATTTATCCATCTCTGTGTAATTACTCTTCTTGGGGAAGGGGAAAATAGGCTGTCAATGGAATTGACTGGCTAGGTCCATCTCTGTGATTGAAGCAGAGGATTAAAAAAAAACTGCCAATAGGGAATGCCAATAAATAGAGAACAGCGAAAGATTTGCAAGAATGACATCTGACATCTTGATATTAAATTCTAATTCCATCTGCATAGTTGGCTTTTTATGAGCATGCCTGCAAGTTAATTTTCCTGCAATACTTATGCAAAGAGGCTGATCAAAAATTAAGTGTCTCCTTGAATTGATGCTCAGGCATCACCTCCTAAATACAGATTGTGCCTCCTGAAGTCAAGGTACCCAGCAGAGAAAAGCAACAGCAAATTCCCAGTGATTTTCAACAGGCAGAACATCAAAATGGCATGTGAGATTGGCTTAGATGGGCACTGTCAGTTTGGTTTCACCTCCAATTCTATTCCATAATAAATAAACAACTTACAACCTTGTGGGTGCACTTAGAATCTGAGAGAAAATAAGAAAGTTAAAGTCTGGCTGCAAAAGGTAATTAAAGGTTCAGGTTATCCTTGACTTACAACCACAATTGAGTCCAAAATTTCTATTGCTAAGTGAGACATTTGTTAGGTGAGTTTTGTCCCATTTTACAACATTTCTTGCCACAATTGTTAAGTTAGTAGAATAGTTGTTAAGTGAATCTGACTTCCTCATTGACTTTGCTTATCAGAGGGCCACAAAAGGTGATCACATGACTCTGGGACACTGCAATTGTCATAAATATGAGCCAGGTGCCAAGCAGCTGAATTTTGATCACATGACCATGGGATGTTGCAAAACATTGTAATTGTGAAAAATGGTTGTAAGTCCCTTTTTTCAGTACCATTATAACTTAGAGAACTTCACTAAATGAACTGTCATAAGTTGAGGAATAGCTGCATTATTATGGCATGGCATAATTGGAATTGGATCTTCAGGTTTGCCAAATAAGTAAAGGCCCGGTCCCACTGCACTTACTGATGCAAAGAGGATGTAAAACATTAAAAAAAGCTTGCCATCCATTGGAAAATGCTATGCATCCATTGTGTACTCACTGCATACGTGTTCATACGCCTCTCTGGTCGATGCATCCGTCCACTCGCGATTCATCCACTGCAAAGTTTTCAACTGCACAAAAACTTTGTGAACGGATGTAACTTTCTGCCTGGTATTATGTACATCCGTGACATATTATGGGCAAACAAACTTTCTATGTCCGTTATCATCCGTTAAATGTCCCACTTTTATCCTCTCTTGCATCCTCTGGCCATCCCCTCAACTCACATCCGCTTGCAGCTGAAAAACGGAAAGAGGGAGGAAACAAAAAGGTACACGGAACGTCTACACAGCGTTAGTAGCACGAAATAGACAAGGATGTTAGCGTATGGCATCTCTGTATATAAAGTATTCAAAATGGACAAAACGTTTTGTATCTGGGATGTATCTCGTATATTTCAGGATGTCTGCCAAGTATGTCTAGAGTATGTACGAAGCGACACCTAGCCGGACAACCAATATTTTCTATAAAGAAGAGGGAGAAAATCATCTGCGAATCGCTGGGGATGGTGGACCATACCAGTTCCCACTATGGTTGCACTGAGGTTTATCATATCCACAACTTATCCTTATCTATCCCCACAGCATGCAAAAGGCTTAAGCCATTTTTTTTCAAAGTTTCTCACCAACACTTTATTAAGTAACAAATGAACCAAGTAAAAACTAAAGTGTCTTAAAGCAAAGATTTAAACTTGATTAAAAGCTTTCCTAGGTGAAAACTCTTTATTGACTTTGATTTAAATGCAGCAAAATGAACCAAGTAAACTGATTAAGTGTCTTAAGCAAAAGATTAAACTTTATTAAACAAGTATAAACAACTCAGTCTCTTGAGAACTATTCTGATGTCAGAAGTAGAGATATTCTGTGTGCGTGCCGCATCCTTTTATATCCACGGAGTGGACGCAATTCCATACCCCCCGCTATGCTCAATGAATGCTGCATCCCGACTATAACATCTGTGCTGCCATCCCCTTTGTTTCCTCATAGGCGTACGTGATGCATCCGGCTTCATCACACTAATCGCATCCGCCCCATTTCCCTCTATGTGTCTGCTTCGAAATTCTTCCCCCGGAACCCCTTCTGAGTTTCATCCACTTCCATCTGCTTTCATCGCTAGGCTTCCAATGAACATACCCGTTTAACAACCCCGCTACATACTACCCACATCCATTCTTTTCCGTTCTGTTTATGCAAATTTTCACCACTTTTTGGAGCGGATGAAAATGGATGGAGCCACCCCCAAAATTTTTGCTCGTCTGTGGTGTCATTTTCTGCATATTTTTTGCTCCGTTGGCCAGTGGGACCTAGCCTTAAAAGATCAGCAAAAGGAACAAACTCTTGTTATAGTAGATCAAGTGGAGTTAAAGAAGTTATGCGTTAAGGACCGCAGAATGCGGAGACTTCATTTTCCCAGGAATAAAAGCTGCAGAAATGCATAAGTGGGAAAAAAATAGGAGGCCAGACAAATACAAATGATCTCCATTGCCATAAATTCATACTTTTAATATTACCTTTATTGTCAGAGCTACAAACATGTGTACATATGAGATGCTGAGCCTCACTTGCATGCCACCCCCACCCCTCCACAACACAACTCACAATGAGGACAGAATTGCCTTAAACCCAGTCCCAATCTTATACACTATGTGACCTTGTTGTGACAACGTCCGCCCCCAAACAAGTTCTTCATACTATGTTACATGAAGTTATTTTCCATCAAAGTCTGACCAGGCTCATTGGTAGAAACTGCTCTTCAGCCTGTGGTGCAAGGCGCTGGCTATGCTTCTATATCTCCTATATGATGGTAGGAGGAGTGAAGAAGTGCTGACCAGGATGTGAGTCATCCCTGAGGTTTTTTCTCCACTTTCTGAAGGCAGAAGAACTCAGCAGGTCATCTAGTTGCGTATCAAGCGGAACAGCCCATGATGTTTTGCTGCTCTGTAGTGTCTTTCTATCAACAGCTGTCAAGCCAGCATACTTACACCATAATGCAATATGTGAGATGCTTTCTATTGTGGACTTTAAACGGAGGTCATCAGGTCATTGTTCCACTTCATCTTTCACCCCTAAGGAAATGGAGTCTCTGTTGGGCCTTTCTGGCCACCTGGGTTGTGTTGATTTTCCAGGTAAGATCTTCTCTTGAAGTAGACTCCCAGGAATTTAAAGGAGGAAACTCTCTCCACAAAGCTCCCCTCAATGTAAAGTGGGGTGGATTCCTCTCTCTTCTTCCAGAAGTCTAACACCATCTCCTTTGTCTTGCTGATGTTTAGATGCAGGTTGTTTTCTAGGTGCTTTGGGGATAATTTTTGAACCTTCCCCCTGTACGCTGTTTTGTCTTCACCTGTAATGAGACCCAATATGTTGGTATCATCTGCAAACTTAATGATCACACTGGATGGGTCAGACGATACACAAGCAAGTATGTACAGTGAGTACAGGTAGGGACTGAGCACACAGCCCTGTGGGGAGCCAGTGTTAAGCTTCAGGGAGGTGGAGGTGACAGACTTAGCCCTCACTGTTTGTGGTCAGTCCTGCTGTTGACCTGGCAAAGAAGAAGATGAAAAAGGAGAATTTGAAACAAGCTGAAGCCTTTTCTGCCTCTGAAACAGGAGAGAAGTTGATTCAAGAGTGAGTGGAAGGATAGAAGAGAATGTAGAGGAGGGCTGTCAAACTCCAACCCATGGGCCAGATGTGTCACACACTGGCCATGCCCACATCTGGTTTAGCAAAGGAGAAAAAAGTCCTGATACATCACGTGACACTACTATGATGACATGAGTTTGACGCCCCTTATGTAGAGGCCTTTCTTTCTGCAACATTCTGCTTAATAAGTATTTCTCTCTCTGTCCAAATGTAGAGAAGAACTTGGGCCTGCCAAGGAGAAAACATCTTGGTTGGCATTCAGTGAATTAAGAAAGGTAGCAACTACTATGCTCACAGAGGAGAAAAATGTACCAAATTGATGGGGGAGAGGGAAAAAATTCATAGTCAGCAATCGCAATTGCAGAGACTTTAAAACATGGAATATGATGAGTTTTCATATCTCAGTTGTAAAGGATGAATTGCTGGATTAAAATGTTCTCTGTCTTGAAAATGTGTGGTGCTTACTCTGAAGCAGAGAGCTAGAAAGGCAAAGTGGAAAGTGAACAACCCTTGGGTGAAAAAAGGATGCATCTCATTGAGTTCAATTTCTTTGTCTAAAGTTATTCTTATAGTATATATTCTTTCCACCTGAATGGATGTTTGCTTACAACTGGTAGTTAAGCTGTTTGGTATCCACAGTAAAGTTTTTATTTTTATTGGATTTCCTGGGCAAGAAGCTTGAAATGGTTCCATTAGGACCTCAAATCCAGGGAGGAGGCATTATGACAGTTCTTGTTTAAAAGCCCAGTATAATAGTCAATCTTCCACTAGGTAAAGAAATTAAATACATTCTGACATTATCTTGTCTAGACTGTTGAACAAACAACTGATAATCAAGTAAATAATAAAGAAAGTCAGTAACTCACAGTAGGGCTGGGAGCCAAACTAATGTTCACAAATGAAGTTCAGTTGAGAGCAGAACGAAGCTAAAGTCAAAAGGCGATCTATGGAGATTGTGTTCAGTCCAGGGGTGAATCTAGACCAGAAGATCAGAAGATAATGACTTCCTCCACCAGGAATTTAGGATTCAAGATATTTAGGTCTAAGCAACTTAAGATCTACTTAAAGCTTCACTACATGCCAGGACAGAAGTCTCTGCTAAAACTGAGAGTAGTTTTACTAAGTAGTTTTGCATTTGTTCTGTAAATGAATACTAGAAACCAAGGCACAAGGCAGGATGCAACTTACAAAAAAAAGTAATTATTAAAACAGAAGAGCTATGGACAATTATAATGATGCAAATAGCTACCATTCACTGAGATGTTTGTGCAGAACTTTTATTATATACATATTTATCCCACACTCTTCATTCTACTTTGTTCTTTTTGTTATTATTCTTCATAACCATGTATTGTTTATCTTTCTTTCAGTTTGAAATTTTTTGTATGTAATTAAAAGGATAAAAAGTATTTCAAAGTAATTAGAACTCTTAACTTTTCAGAAGAATGGCATCCTCTGAAAGTTTCAGGTCCTGTTATACAAAAGTCAGACAGCACTGCTCTACTCATCATGAAACTGGGTTTCATAAAACTAGGACTGGAAGCAACTATACATCTCCAATACTAGCCATACTGAACACTCACAGCTATAAGACCTTAGTTTTGCGGTTGCATATAAATATTGTGCATCAGGTTAAAGATCCTGTCATCTTCCAGATGTTCCTGTCAGGCTTCCCAGGTAAACCAGACAGGAAACATGACTAGATGATCTAAATCATCTGTATTATTGTAAAGGAACATTTAACAGACCCTTGCAAGTCTGAAGGAAGAAAATTCCCATCACCACTTTTAACCAAATGATCATTCATTCTCTGGCTGCTAAGTGACTGGGGGCTCCTGGTGTCTTCTCCAATTGTTTCTTAAGCAGCATCTTTTCCCTTGTCCTCCAGGACCATCCACACATTCCATTATGATTTTTGAACTACAACTCCAAACATCATCACCAGCATGGTCAATGGAAAGAAATGGTAGGAATTAATTTCTCGCATCTCTCTCCACTGTTCAGTAACATTTGCAGGTGTCACAACCTTGCCTTTGCTTGTTGTCTGGACAAAGATGTATAAAAGTTCAGAAATTCTGCTCTATTGCCTGAAAATTTCATAGGTATAAAATAATCCAAACAACAGCACCAGCTTCAACAGATATTACATGAACTCCCTTCAGGTTGTTTTTAAGTAGATCTAGTGTTTTTTAAGATTGTTCACAAAAACAATCACTCAACTTTGCTTAGCCAAATTGGCAGTTAGGCAAACTGATGGGAACCTTTTAGATCCATCAGAAAATAGGTGTCCATGATTAACTGTGCAGCAGCTTTATTGGAGATGTTGTTGTTGTTGGCTCTGTCGATCTCGGGAGATCATGGAAAATTCGCGTCATGGAAATGGCCTCTCCAGGACGCGAGCCTGGGCAGAGCATATGGAGGACCTGAGAATGCCCAGTCGCCAGGACCCCCCTCTCTAACCCTGCTGACGGGATCCAACGGAAAGGCATGCCGATACAGTTGGCGCCTGCTTGGCTGCAGGAGTTGCCGGAAGATCTTGCAGTGCAAAGATCAACCGCCTACGGGGCTCCACTCCGGATTTTATTGGAGATATAAAAGATTTATAACATAAGTAATTAATCAATTTCCAGAAGACAAGTATTTCTTTCAAGAGGTATTTTTTTTAATGTTAGCTGATGTTAGACTTTCTTCTATTTCTTTGGTGCCATCTGATTGTCCTCTAGAGTTTTACTGTCTAGTTCCAAAATCCTATTTTATTTTAGTTGAATTGGCTTTTCATGTATTCAGCAACTATGATTTCCAAGATAATTATGAGACAGAAAAAACAGGTCTGCTGTTAGAGAAAGTTTGGATCTTAGTGAGAGTCCTTTAAGATGGCAATTAAGGTGAATGTCTAATCACATTGCTGGAGAAGGGGAGTGAGGTCTGGGGCCAGTGGAGCTGTGATCTACCTGAACTGGACTATCAGAAGGTTTTGGAAGTTCTGAGAACCAAGAACTTGATAGCAATCCTGAGAGTGAGCGGACTGAGTGGGCGGACAGCTCAAGACTCTATTCTGTAGGACTCCATTCCGAATGGGTGAGACTTGAAAGAACTGGGACTGGTGGATAGCGAATATACATCTAAGAAACATCCAACTTAACCAGGAGCTTGCTCTTCCTAAGACCATCATCTGTGAACTATCCTTAAATATTACATTTTGATTTTTACTATGTTACAGAGCCCCTGATTATGAGATTGAACATATAAACAAGTTAAATTCACTACTAACATGGGCAACATCCTGCCACACACTTTTATCTTTCTTGGTGACTTCAATCTACCTCACATTAACTGGTCCCTAAGTGAATGTACAAGTGAACCCATATATGCAACCTTCTATAATGCTGTAACAACTCTGGGACTGGAAAAACTGGTAACCAACAATACTAGACTTATACTAGACTTAACAACTGCCTTGATCTCATATTCTGCAATAATTTGAATTCAATTTATGGAATACAAATGAAAGAACCCTTTTCCAACACTGACCACAACATGATTTTTGTCTCAACATACATCCACATACAAATCATCATAATGATGGGATCCCCAATTATAAATTTAAAAAAGGCAACTATGATTTTATAATCAACAATCTCTCATCACTTGATTGGCAGTTTCTATTCACTGGATGCAATACTGTTGAAGACCATTAGAACTTATTCTTAATAGAAATCAAAAGAGCCATCAAATTATATGTACCAATAACAACTCCCAAAATCAGGAAAAACAGATTACCCAGAAAAATAAGGAAGCTCCAATCCAAAAAGAGATCACTTTGGTGAAAAAACAAATCTGGTCACATTGACAACTTCAAAAGCCAATACAAAAATCTACGCCACCACATAAAAACTGAATACACTAATTATCACATTAAACAAGAGGAAAACCTTCTATGCACAAATTCCACCTGTACTTTCCACAATTTTGTAAACAACAAACTAAAAGACTCAAGGTTCATCCCACCCCTGAAAGGACCTAATGGTAAAGACTGAAATGATTACACCATTAAAGCCAACCTCTTCAACAAATTCTTTGGCTCAATATTTGTAAACAGCAATGGATCATTCCCAATATTTCCTAGTCGAACCACAGACATCTACAATGATCTAATACATATCGATTTTACAGAAGACAATGTTGAAAAAGTACTATGCAATCTAAAACTATCTCTGTCTATTGGACCGGATGGAATATGTGCCTACTTCTTAAAAAAGCTATCCACTGCCATAGCTGAACCTCTAAGCATAATAATTCTTTGAAAAAAATCTCCAGGGACCAACTCTTGCCGAAACTATCGTCACAATAGCCTACCTTCATCCCCTATCTTCCAAAAAGGGAAGACCGCTGTCCCAGTTGAAAATTACACGACCAAATTCTCTTTATGCGTTTGTCATCTGTAAGTATCAGTTATTATAAGCCAATATCCTTCTCCTTCCATATCTCTCTAACAACCTCTCGTAATAAACAATTCTGGTTTTAGGAAAAAACTTATCCTGATAATCTTGCAACTCTTGTTACACTGTCAAAAACATATGGAGCACACAACTCGATCGGGGCAAGGCACCACAGCATGCAATTTCACATAGGACCTTCGGTAAAGCACTTTGATATTCGTGGTGACACAACAAACTTACTCCTACAACTAAAATCTTATGGTATCTCTGGACAACTGCTAACCTGTATAGAACATCTCCTGTCAAACAGACAACAAGTGGGTCAAAATTGGGAGCTTCCTAATCAAACTCTGTACTGTCAACAGTGAGCTGCCCAAGGCAGTGTTCTCGGCCAACTCTCTTCATTTACTCTACATAAATGAACTCTGTGATCATGTCAAGAGCAATGCGTTCTCTTCGCTTATGATATAAAGCTATTCAACACCACAAAAACAATACTGCTACCCTTCAAAAAGACCTTGACTATGTATCAGAAATGGTCAAACAAATGGAAACTTCAAAATCTCGACAAATAAATGCTCTGTCCTCCATATTGGCAAAAAAAAAATAAATCAGAAATAAAATACAAGCTGAATAGTCAAGACCTTGTTGATGATCCAAACTCTGGATACTAATCTCTAATGATCTAAATGCTAGACCACCACTATCACTACATAGCCCAAACAAGTGTTAAGAGTTGTTAACTTTAATCCTTGGCATAGCTTTTTCTCTGGTATATCACACTTCTTACACTAGAGCATACAAAACATTTGCTTGACCATATCTCGAATACAGCTCATCAGTTCTGGAACCCACATTAACGTATCTGATATTAAAACGTTATGAGAAAGTCCAGAAATATTTCACAAGAAGAGTTCTCCACTCCACATAGACAACCTAGAATATATCTGCCTGCTTTGGTTCGCATATAAGATGGTACATAAAATTATACATTGCAGTGTCCAGCCTGTCAATGAATTACTTCAGCTTCAACCAAAACAATACAAGAGCAAACAATAAATACAACAGGTATCTTTACAAGGTAATGGTTAAACTGCATCCAAACCTTGATTGCAGGAAAATACGACTTCACCAACAGAGTGCTGTCAATGTCTGGAATACTCTACCTGAGCTCTGCCGGTTTCTCCCTAACCCCAAAAACTTTAAACTTAGACTGGTCTACTATTGACCTCACCCCTTTCTTAAGAGGTCTGTTAGGGGTCATGCATAAGCGCATCAATGTGCCTACCATCCCTGTCCTATTGTTTCTTGTTTTTCTTATATGTATCCATTTCATGTATTCATAACTATGTTTATACTTATACCTATTATCTTATAATTGCTTGACAATATAAAATAAATAAATAAAAATGTTTACATCGAGGATAAAACTGAATTCTTTAAATGACAAATGAGTTCAAGGAACAGTCAATAGTGAAGTCAATAGATGATCTAGAGTTCAAGTACACAATCAGAAGTTCATAGTATGATCAAAGAGGTGCAGATCAAAGGCTCCCGCTGAGAACAGCCTTGGGAATAAGCAGCAAGCTTCTTATATCCACTAAGCTCAGTGTTTCTCCCCAGAGCTGTTTGATTAGTCTTTTCAGGAAGTTGTTCTTCAATCATATTTTAATTTCAACCACTCACTGCATCTTAGTCCTTGCAACCTTAGCCTTCTGTGTTCTTTAAGTTGTAAGAACTAGAAGTTATATATCTCTGGTACAATCCGCCCAGTTCCCAGATGCTTCTCATTCCTCCATCTTCCAAGGGTGCTGTCCTGGACAAGCATCTCTTCATCAGTTAGCTCTTGGGAGACAATCCTGATATATATGAGAGCATAGGATGAACTGATCAAGCAGTGTTTTATTTTTGTTGTACAGTACCATTGTCTAATGACATAATTTCCCTTCTGATGTGTTGTAGCAAAATGTCATTCCCTGAATGTATGTCTGGATGTGAGAGAGATTGTCTTCAAGTACATTCAGAGGACATCATCTGGTAGCAATTGGCCTAACTGGATGATCTATCTCCAGTCCATGTTTCTGATTTTTTATTCCCCTTGTAAATATTCATTGCCCCTCTGGCATAATCCCTCTTTAACAAGGCAGAGATTTTCTCCTTTCAATATCATTATCATCCTCATTATAATCATCCTCATTATCTTCATCTTCATCTCACCTTTAGTAGCTGCCAAAAACCAAAACTAGTTCTTTCCAAGCAAGAGTCTGACACTCTTATTTAGTGAGATGTATTGAAATGACAAAGATGGGGTTATAAGTACTATATATCAGGTAGACCGGGGTATCAAACTGATGGCCCATAGGCTGGATGCATCATGCACAAGCCACATCCACCCCAGCTCTGTGAATGGGAAAAACATTGTGAAATGTCATTAATGGCAAAGTGATGAAGTTTGACCCCGGTGATGTAAAACTAATTCATTTCTTAACAGGTTTTTGCAAGTGTCCAACAATCTTTCTGTGATCTAAGAAGGAAGCAGCTTTTCACTGTTTGCTTTTTATTACCATTTGCTCTTAAAGAGAAAGGAAGACCTCTTTTAAGAAATGTTTGCCTTCTGGCTTCAGTAATTATTATTTCATTATCAATTATTTAAAACTAAATATGGTTGCTGTCCAATTAGTCATGGACACCTTTGTTCTAATGGATCATTTCATGAGAGAGGCAGCCTCCTAACTACCTCCTGAATCTTTTTCAGTGTGGGAACCAATTGTCACAGAAATACTAACAAACATGTGGATTGTAATTTTTGTGCACTTGCACACAATATTTGTAGATTTGTAGAAAACCATATGCCAGAGGCTTGGTGTGGTAAGGTATGCAAACTTTCAGCACCTCATAGAAATTTCTCACATCCCAACAAGGGATTTTAATCTCTACTTTCTGAAATTTGGACAACCTTATTCATTCTCTGTAAGTGGCCATCAAGTTGTTGCTATCTACTTCCCCACTTGCTCAAAAATACATAATGCACTTCATTTTAATTCAACATGCTTACCCCCCCCCCAATCCATAACATGTGTTAGATGATTAAATAATGTTGTTGAAATGAAAGGCGTGAAGGATGACCTGGCATCTGAATATTATACTTTGTAATAAGATTAATTTGATAGCTCTTAAATAATGGAGGCACCACGGTGATGTGTCCATGTCTGGCAGTGACACATTGAAATATGCAGGTGCTCCTCTTGAAGCAGCAGATGGCATTACTCAGTCAGCTCCTATAAAATGGAAAGGGAACTTGAATAGCAATAGCACTTACTAGAATTGGAATCCCCCCCCCAATAGATTTGAATCTTGGAAGAAAAAAGACAGGCAAGGGGATTTTTTAACACAACATGTAATTCAACTTTTGAATTTACTTTGAAATTTTTGGAGATCAATGACTATTAGCCTTGGTAGGGCTGTCTCTGAAGGACATCTGCTGGGAGATTAATAGGCTTCTTTGTGCAGTTGGTTAACTTCTTTTCCATCCTTTAAGCTTTGCACTGACTGAATTTTGAACTAACTCACTTTTGACTAAATTTATGAATTTTCAATTTACTAAAAAGTGTGTTGACATGTCCCCAAGGGTGACTCTCAAGTCTGCAGATGATGTTGATGTTGTTGTTATAATGATATTGATTCAGTTGTGTTTTTCTTAATGATTCTATGGGCCAGGTGTCTCCACTTCTTCCAATCTTGCCCTACTTCATTGAGTTTTCCTATGCCCTGGTTGGGTCAGTTTTGATATCTTCAATTACATCTCCAAATTCTAAATTTTGTGGAAATTTCCCTTTATCTTTTGGACTGCATCTCTCAGCCCATCTATTTTTTTTAGAAAATGATAGTGCTATTCACAAAGTTTGATTTTCAGAACATTTCCTATTCAGGGTCAAGGTATTATGAAGGCAGGTGGACAGTCTGGTAGATCATGCCCCCAGCCCTTCCACCACCAATTACTAAGGAACGTGGTGCTGTTCTATAGCTTTTTTAAGCAACAGCATTTGAGCTTCTTTTTCATGAATGACAAAATATTTAATGGGGAAATGCATAAATGTGTCTGCAATTATTTTTAGACACCACGATAGCAAACAGCCTGCTGAAAGCTAAGAATGGATGAATCAGTCCTCTTTGTGTGTCAAATAGTAGATTTCTACTAATATATAAATTTGACATGGGTACATTTTTGCAAACTAGCTTCACTGTGTGCATTTTCCCCACAAATACATTCGTATTTGTATGAGTTATTTTCATATTGTATGGGTTTTATTGTTTCAAATGTCCAGGAGTCTGACAAGATTTGGCAGCATATAAATCAAACACACAAACAAATAAGTAATCTCACAAATCTTGTGCTATCTTCAAACAGGATAAAAGACTCTCCACAAAGTCCTTCTGAGTAATAATCACAAATCAGATCTTTTGTTGTTTTAATTGTTTACATTTTATTTTAGGACAAAATTGCATGTGTTTACTCGCCTTGCTAGTACACTGAGTGGTTCTATACCAGAGATAAATTCCTTGTGTGCCTAATGACACTTGGCCAATAAAGTATTCAGTTCAACTCAATTAAGAGGGGGTCAATCTATTTTCCAAAGAACCAGAAAGCAAGTCAAAAAACAGTGGATGGAAACTTATCAAGAAGAGAACCAGTGTAGAACTAAGGAGAAACTTCCTAACATTGAGAACAATTAACCAGTGGAACAGCTTCCAGAAGTTGTGGGTGCTCCATCACTGGAGGCTTTTAAGAAGAATCTGGACAGCCATTTGTCTGAAATGGTATAGGATCTCCTGTTCATGCAGGGGGCTGGATTAGAAGACCTCCAAGGTCTCTTCCAATTTTGTTAATTCATGCACTCTTGATAGAAAAGTGAGGCAAGTAACAATTAATAACATAAGAAAAGAAATCAGTGAAATAAAAATCTAAATCATGGAGCCCAGATCTATTCCTATGTCTAATGCAAACACTTAGGGAAGGCTAGCTTGGTGATCATTTATTTTTCCAATATGTCAGACATTTTGTTATAGTACAGACAAGATAAAGGTTATGATGGTTCAGAAGTGGCAGTGTGGAACATGTATGCAAGTCTTTAAAGTAGAAAATCACCACAAATATCAATAGACCCAGCTCATCATTTCTAGTTAGTTTCCCCCTTGAAATGGGGAGAATGAACAGTAAGAAAAGAAAGAAAAAAGAAAAGAAACAGCAAGAACATATATCCATGTTGTATATGAATAATGAGTACTTCATTATATTTTAGCTTCTCCCTAAATGAAATTTGGGTTATTAATATTTTGAGGCCTGCTTTATAGCCTACATTTGTAAAATGGGATTCAGTGTCACTCCCATATAAGTACAGGCCAATTTTGTCATCTCATTTTATGAATGGCTCAGTTCATAGCAGGTATCAGGAGCCATAAATAACATCTCCTTTCCAGGAACTCCTCTCTTTCCCTTGAACTCTTTACTTGCAACCACTTCATACCTTTGTGTCATTGTGCAGTTAGGAACTGAAGGAAAGTAAATCTGATTGAGAAGAAATTAAATTTCCTTGTGTTTTAGCCTCCCCTCCCCCCATTTGTGCTTCAAAGATTCAAAAGTAACACAGACTGATTAAGATGGGTGGCGAAAGAAAAAATATTTGGAACTACAGCTGGCGCAGAATGCAGTGATGCACACAGTTCTGGGGTCCTTTGGTAACAGGTAATGCTGTTGCCAAACTACATTGGTTATCAGTTTACTTCTGGGTTCAATTCAAATGGTTCGTTATTACTGCTTATATTTTGGCTATTGCTTATTGTACTGCCATGACTATTATTAAGTATTGTACCTTATGATTCTTAACTCTTGACAAATGTATTTTTTCTTTTATGTACACTGAGAGCACATGCACCAAGACAAATTCCTTGTGTGTCCAATCACACTTGGCCAATAAAGAATTCTATTCTATTCTATTCTATTCTATTCTATTCTATTCTATTCCATTCCATTCCATTCCACCCCACCCCATTCCATTCCCTTTACATCCCTATATGGCATGGGTTCAAGGTATCTGAGGAACTGTCTTACATCAATGGGACTGGCCTACTCATACTAGAGGAATAGTCCAGCTGTAGATCCTGTCTGCTAAGGAATTCTAATGGGTGATGTCAAGGAGAAAGCTTTTTCTGCTGTGGCCTCAAATCTGTGGAACACTTTGCACTTTAAAGGTGAGAATTGCTATCACCCTTTTGGCCTTTTGGAAGGATATAAAATCTTGCTTTTGTTGATTGACCTGTGGCCATGAAGGGGCTGCTCACTGCTGGAGATGATTGATGGGGTAAGAAGATCCCCTCCTTGTACCATTCATCTCCATGGGTCCATTTTGTATAGTTTTTAAAATTGTAATTGTTTTTTTATTTATCATTTTTCTATTTTTAAGCCACCCCAGAGTCACCTTATCAGTGAGATGGGCAGCATAAAAATGTAATCAATCAATAAAATAGATAAATTTTAATTATATCCAATCAGAAGATGAAGCTGTAAACAGGTGAACATCTTGCGGTGTGAATTTGTAGGTGGACTCCTTTTCTTCCTGCTAATTTTCATTCACTTTGGTGAGAAAGATATTTTTTTTCCAAAAGAGGAAGAAATGAAGTCAATTTTGGTAAAATATGGATAGTGAACAGTTCTTCACCATCAGCAGTGGTACACTCCACTACATCAAAAACACCAACTACAAGAAATTTGGAAGAAATTCTCTGGAGAAGAAATTCTCCAGCACTTTAAAAAGAACAAAGAAACATGGGAATCTCTTTCATAAGGAAAGATGAAGTTTGAGAAATCACACTGTAGATTTCAGCACCCCAATGATACAGATTTCAGGTCTTCAATTATATACATAGCAATCGTTTACATTGCAGATCAAGTACATGTCTAGAAAAATTGTTAGTTTAGACTCAAATTCATTTCTTCAGAAAACTAATTCCATCTACTACCCATCCTTCTAATTGCTAACAAGCAGAATTTCAACATCTTGATTAATTGCAATGCCAGGAACTGTTATTTGGAGATAACAAAACCATATAACAGCCATTCCTTCCCATTTCAAGAAAACCAATTCACCATGAGCATGGTTCAAAATCTATCCTAAGGCAATATCTTATTAGCTACTGATGCTTCAAAGAATCACTGATAAAAACAACTTAATCAAGACTGACTTGATTGCTTAATGCATGTTTTTCGGGTTTAGCCATTTATAGATGTGTGGATTTCACCTCCCAGAACTCCTCAGCCAGACTGAGAAACACAAGCCTTCCAACCCCATGATTCTATACAGGTAGATCTCAACTTGCAACAGTTCATTTAATGACCAATCAAAGTTACGATGACGCTGAAAAAAGTGACTTATGCCTGTTTTTCATGCTTATGACCATTACAGCATCCCCACAATTCACATGAATAAAGTTTGGATGCTTGGCAACTGACTCAAATTTATGACAATTACAATGTCTTGGGATCATGTGATCACTTCTTGCAACCTGCTGATGAGCAAAGTCAATGGGGAGGCCAGATTAATTTAACAACCATGTTACTCACTCAACAACTGCAATGATTCACTTAACAACTATGAAAAGAAAGGTTTTGTAAAATGGGGCAAAAGTCACTTAACAAATATCTCACTTAACAACAGAAATGTTGGGCTCAGTTGTGGTCCTAATTTGAGGACTACCTGAAATGGGTTTATATAAATATGTAAGAAATGTTTGTAGAATGTTGGAGAGGAAAATGAATTGCCTAATTTTTTTTTCAGAGCCCCAGTCTGAATTCCTTAATAGTTAGTTTCCCATCCACGTATTATCTCTCACCCTGCTTATTTCCATGTAGTGCCTATAGGTGGCACTCAGAGTCAAAGGCACACTGTAGAAATTACTCAAATATAAATGCAAAATATTTGGCTTTAGTGATGAGGGATGGTCTCTGTAAGCTGTGTTACCACAGATGCAACATCTAATTACAGGTAATTTCCAAACTCTACTGTTCTTCTTTTCCAATGCCTTTCTCTTAACAACAGACTTCGATAGGACAGCTTGTCAAATAGAGGAAAGGTAAGTAGTTTGGCCCCTTTCCATTATTTTTGTGCTCTTTCATTACCCTTTCTTACTGTGTCTGTTGTGAATTGAAGTTAGACTAAATACACCTAGTTCCTGTAATCATTCAACATATGAATTGGCATGTCTTACTACCACAAACAAAACATAATGAAAAGGCTTGTTTTTGCAGGTTGGCTGAACACAGCCCAACCAACAATTCAGTAAGTAGTGCAATGCAAGAATGTGGCTTAAAATAGGTTTGCACTATGGATGCAGCCAGGAAAATGTAATTCCAAATCAAATACACAGAACTATGAATTGATTGGACAGGATTTTCCCCTTCGACCATTACAAAGGGGAAAAAAACATTTTAAACTTTTCCAAATTATCTGGAGACTATTTAAAACCCATAAACTGAAAACATTCGAAGGTGCAGTGATCACTTTAGCACAACTTGTTCTATTTCAGCTCTAGGAAGTTCAAATGTCAAACATTTGCCTAAAAATTTCCCTAATATACCCAGAGCCAGACTTTTGTAGGAGACGGGTAGCTGAATACACTGGACAACAAGGATTTTCCTTCCTGAATGCTTTTGGGTGTATCTTAGATATTTGGGGCTGCTAATCATGAAAATAACCTGTAGTCAACTTATTGCACACTGTTTTATAGAAACCTTCTGTTTTTAAACAATGTGAATGTGCACTCTTCAGTATCTGTTGGCTATGGGGTAGGCATAAAAGAAGCATACAAAAATATGGAAGCGTTGTTGAAGTATGGGCCCATAACCAGTGTTGAGGTAATTCCCCGTTAGGAGAATGAGCGCATACAGGGAGACGTAAAGAGAGTAGAGTTGGAATAATACACACACAGTACACAGATACACTGTACAGTAAATGTAGGTTTTTACTACCAGAAAGATTTAAGCAAAGTCCAAAATAAGCAATCCAAAGTCATTCACAAGTTAAATCAGTCAGTTTTTCAATCAAGGGATATTCCAGTAACAAAGTCCAGTGTCAAAAACAGTTAAGTATCAGACTTACATTAAATCCAGTAATATCAGNGAAAAATGGAGCAACGGCAATACTTTCAAACAGAAGGAAACAAAGATACACTCTCTTCTGAGACTCAAACTAAGACTAAAACAACCCAGGTTTCTGGCTCCATCTTATGGCCATTTGAGAAACCACACCCAATTGCAGTTTTTGCAATCTTTTAAAGACATAGTGCTAAAATGTTTATCCTGGTTTATATATTTCTAACCCAAATACCTGTTTGGTGACTCATTCCTTACAGGTGTCAAACTCACATAATCATGGCATCATCACATGATATATCACAACTCTTTTCCATTCACTAAACCAGCCATGGGTGTGACCAGTGCATGATACATCCAGTCCATGGGCTGTGTGTTTGACACCCTTGTTGTAGATAAATAGTGAATCAGAGTTGCATATTGGGTCCTTTTTATTTCACCATTATTTAAAATCTGTCATCAAGACATTTGAAAACCCAAATTTCTATCCTCTGCAACTAACTAACCAGTACTCAAATTACTTACTAGTCCTTCTTTTCCTGCACTAGTCTCTCTCTCCATAGTAAATGGCTAGAGTTTATCATCTTCCAATTTAAACTTTTCTATCTAATAGAAGTCCAATTTATGTTTCAAGTCTTCCAGAGGAATACCAATAGCTTCTATATAAGATAAAAACCTGGGCTTATAACCTTGAATCTAAATTTATGAGGGTAAATTTTGTGATTCCTTGCTTTGTTCCAAATATGTACTAAAATCATCTTGTCTGGAAGTTTGAACAAAGTATATGCATTTATTGGCTAAACTGTTATATTGCCTTGCAGGCTTACTTCCCCCTCCCCTGCCACCTGATAAGCATCATTCCAGGTGCATAAGCTCTCTGGAAACAAAATCAAAGGAATATGGCTTTTCATCATCCCCTTTGCAATTCATTGGAAGAATGTACTGAGTATTTGGGAGACCATTTTGAAACTATGTCAACAAAATGGCTTCATGTTTTGTTGTTGCTAATTTTATGAAAATCACTGTCAAAATTTCTTGTTTTTTTCAGTCAACTTTCCAAGGCACCATGATGTTTTTTTTTTTCCAACCTTACTACATATACTACTTTTCTGCAATTACCCAAGCAGATTTTTCAAGTGTTCCATATTCAGAATGGCAAAGTACTTGTGTTTTCATATCTATGAAATCAATGGCACATGTTCCTTTTTTTGGCAATGTTCCTTTTATTCCTGACATCTAATAATAATATCTATTTTAAGAAATTGCCTATAAAGTTGAACATTTTTAATGACATTTTTTCTGATACAAATACAGTCTCTACTTAATATAGTGTGCTTTTCTTTTTTTTCTGGAACCATGATTATTACAAAGCAAACTGCACATTGGGAATATAAATGTTAAAGCTTAAGTTTAGGGACAATTCTGTTGCAGTATTTTATAGTATAATGTACCATTTTTTAATTTTTTAAAATGTTGTTATATTGTTTTGTTTAAAATATTGCCTTTTTACATCCTTAGTCTTGGCCTGGAATAAAATATCTATCTGTTCAAGCCATGAGGTTTTCCAAGCTTATTAATATGCCTTCCCCCACTTGTTTTCCTGTTAGAAGTATAAGCAGCAATGAAATAGAAACAGAAAAGTTGAACTGTTCCATTTCTCTAAATGTGATGGTATAATCTGAATTTTCCAGGTGTCCCATAATTTATCATCTAACATTCAAAAAATGAATTTCCGAAATCAGTGTGTGATCAATTATGAATAAGGAAACAAAATTAAGTTAGTGCCTCTAAGCTATTAGGGTTATACATCAAAATGAAAGGAAGGCATTGTTCTACTAAACCTCCACCAGCAATAGAATATTGCTTTTCATAGATTGCATGTTGCAAAGATGTTACAGCTTATAAGTATATACGAATTTCTGTACCATTATAACTATTTGCACTTATACCTTTTTATTTACAGTATGTTTTTGAGCATGCTTACTTGTTGTAATTTAATATATAGAATTCTGTAGGTAGACTGCTGCTACTGTTCTATGCTTAGCATCGCCACTCTTTTTAATTGCTTTGCTGATTATTTTGTCCAGATCAGATTATGATGTTCAAAATTATGACAATATTCATGAAAATAGAATAGTCCATGCTATGGCTACCATTCATTCATCCATATTTTTTTAATCCATATCTTCACCATATGTGTGATTGGTCTGTCACTGTATCTAGCCACTGTATCTAGGCTAGATACAGCCTGTCACTGTATCTAGCCACTGTATCTAGCCTTCTGAAATACTGGTTTTCGACTACTGCCAGGACCTTTTGCAGTATCTCTTATTAATAGTCATCTTATTTAAAATTATAGCCTGATTTTTATATTCTGTGGTTTGATGACTGACAATACATATGAAAAGCTACTAAGAGTTGCGTGAACACCTGATGGGTGGCAAATAAATTTGAAAAATAAATAAATTTGATAATTAAATAAGGCGTGAAATAACAACACAGAACAACTGATAGTACAAGGCAAAGAGGTTTGGTGTTGGATTTTGGTCCTTTTGAGGGTTTTTATGCCTGACCTCTGAGAGTCAGGCATGCCTTCTCACAGAAAACATAGAGTCTATTGTTGGTACATATTTAGCATATAGCTTCTTACTGTCATTTTAGTTTACAGCATATCCACATTAGGTCATTACTTTTAGAGGTTTCCTGGAAGTAACCCAAGCAATGCCAAGAAGCATAGGTGATTTTGAAAATGACCTTCATGATCATTCTTGAGGGTGGAACCTTCCAACATCTCTTATTGCTCTTTATATAATTCATTTGGCATGGGAGTCTGCTTTTAACATTCCAATGACAATAACTCATTTTCTTAACCATTTTTCTGGCCTTTAAATGTATAACTCACATGGTAGCTAACATATGCATATCTTGAGCTTGTTTTATGGCTTCTATTGAAAATGTACTTATTCAAAAGAAGTTATAGTTTGGCTTACTAATAAGAATTTGGGGTCTACCAAAACATGTATTATTTTTAAAATAGAAGCTGTTAATTAATTTCTAAATATTTAAGTTTTCATGCTCAAAATTGTGATGGAATAATTTTTAAAATTAAAACATGGGGCATAATCCAGACAAATTTAGTTTCTTTCTTGGTTTTGATGGGATTAAATATAACGTGCTTTTGTGTGGATCACTGCAGCTAGTCCTGATTCCCCATGAGATGGCTTTCTAACCTTTGTTTAAAATCCAATTCTGTGGCTATTAATCACATGGGGGAAAAAACTATTCATAGGTCTATGTTGTGGTTCACCGGCAGCAAGTGTGGACAGCTGAGATCTCAGAGAGCGAGGACTCAGATGAGGGATATGCATGTGATGTAGGGATGGAGCAAGGATCATCAGGGAGTGGAATACTGCCTTCAGAATTTGTGGAGGCTGGCAGCAGTGATGAAGAAGTGCCCAAGGAGCCTGTGTCCAATGTGTGTGCATGCAGGGCTGATCAAAAGAAAGAGCAGCTGCAGCTGCAGCAGCACGGGTGACTCAGGAGTAAGGCTGCAAAGTAATGCCCACTCCCTTAAGCTGAGAAACCGAAGTTCTTTGCAGGAAGCAAAGAAGTTTTGCACTCAAGCTTGTGGACGTTCGGAGTATCTTGGTTGGTGTTTGGAGACTCTTTATGTTTGAAATATTTCTTAGTAACTGCCAAGTAAATTTCATGGCAGCCTTATACAACCTTGGCAAGGCTCGTTCTTATCAGAGACAATTAGTTTGAAACAGCCTTTTAACCGTGAAGGAATGGAATCAGTAAAGAATCAGTAAAAGGTTTTGCTGTTACCTCTGTTTTGTGTTTGTTTCCTTGGAACAAGGTTGGGGACAGAACAGTGTATTATGCAACTGGTACTCAATGGAAGTATCAAAACAGAGAGGTAAATTGTAATTAAAAGAATATTATATTTGACTGCATAATAATTCTATAGATTCATACTATATTTGCATTTGGATGGATCTACTATTCATTTATTTTCCATTATACTGAAGTGCTCTAGACTATACTATTTTACCGTACAATTTATAGCTAACTTTCTAACTTCTTTCCTTTCACCGTTCTCCAATTATTCATTTAAAATGGGTTCCCCTGAAATGCTAAAAGAATTGAAATACTCTGTCTGCATTTGTGCTAAATAAATTCATCATGATTATTGCTTCTAAAATGAATATCAAAGAAATTAATCATCATTAAATAGATATTGAAAAGTGTTCATCCGATCCTCCAAACTTTGGCCTCAATCCAGCTAAATCTAAGCATATTTAAATCTCATCAACTTTCAGATAAAGTGAAGGACATGCTTAATTTATCCATTAAAAATCAATAATTTTAAATGTGTTTCAAGTATTTTTGACTTGTGTTTTCTCTATACAATGGGATGCACTAAAAAGCAGGTGATGGAGACAACAAAAAATAGATCTGCAAATGATATAAATAACAATAAAAGTAAAGCTAAAAGTATAGTAAAATAGTAAGATGATTAAATCAATAATAAAAACCAATAAATACTTTTGTCATGTGTATGCTATTATGAAAAACAAAATAAGTGTACAAACAAGAACAAAATGGTTACATCATTTTTTGTATGAGATGGGTTAAATATGGTTTGATGGATATGTGCATGGGATTTTTTATTCCTGAGCAAGAAAAGGGTTAACCCTTTTGACTGAAATCAGCTGAGATTTCAAACAATCAGTATAGTATAATTTGAAAAGAGACTCTATTGCAATTGGTGGAACAAAATGTACATTTAAGATGTTGGAAAAAGTGAGACATCATAGAAAGGAAAAAGTAGAGGGTAGCGGGGATAACTAATATTTGGAGGTTTAATAGGAAAAATTTGGAAAGGAAGCAAGTTAAGAACAATACCATTATATTAATTACTTAAAACATGAAACATAATTAATTGCAATTATATGGGCAGATATCTTTGGGCATATTATCCCGATTAATTGACACCTTTGTTTATTCAAAAACATTTAGCTTTCTCACTAAGCTTATCCCACTATTTCAAATTAGTTCACATCAGCTTCAGGATTGGCATAGAGTTGTTGTTTAATTTGAAACTCCAGGAAAGCTATAGCTCAGTGCATCTCTTGGCAGAGTCTATCATGATTTGTTCCTGCCCAGTCTGATGACAAAGTTCCAATATGGGATAATAATCAACCTAGTATGGGAGGCAAAGGGGTGTGCATAATTGTTAGGATGGAGTTCATTCTGCTCTTGGAGATTAAATGTAATCATTCCTTTGGGATGATCTCCCAGGATTCATTGAATTGTAGCTTAAGCATAGATGTATATACTTTAGTCGGTGAAGATAAGCCAACAATAAACTTTTTCTTCCGTTATTGAATTTCCAAGTGCAATTTTCAAGAAATCTTGTGTAACTAAGCTTTTGTTTGCTTCATTTTTGCTTTGTTTTGTTGGGAGTTTGTGTGCAAGACAGAAACAATATGCTTTGACCACCCACACATACATTTATATGCATATTAGATACTGAAGAAAATTGTCTTCTGTTAGATATTGGAAGAAAATGTCAGCTTTGCACAGAAACATGGATATATTTTATTCTTTCCTGAGAATTAATGATAGAACTCAGAAGGAACTTTCATGTCATTTATTCACATATATTTATAAAGTGTGTAGCCAATCTATATATGCCCAACATTCTCCTTTTGGGCCTCCTAACACTAATGACATGGAAATATTTCCTTGGAAACAAATCTCACTATTACCTATTAATTTCACCTTCATATAATTAATGTCTCTGGAAAATGTGCAGGAAAATTTCTCAGTTACTTGGATGCCATTATAAACAACATCAGCTCATGTTAGAAACAAACAAGCAGTCTTTGACTTGAGGCTAGTGCAACTTCACCAGTCACTGCAGGAGAAGAAAAAGTTCCTGTTGCTCCGTCAGCACTGGAAGTGAAGTCTAAGTCTCTTCCACCAGGAACCATAAGCTGTTAATCTTCCCATTTTTTGAGAATGGTCACTCTTTAGGGATTGAAAGTCAGCATGCTCTTAGTATTCAAGAATTTCACTGCTTACAAAGCAGAATTCCAGCACTTTTATCAGCAACTTCATTAAAAACACCCATGTTTAAAATACTCAGGGCTGTTGTAAATGTAGCCTCACAAACCCAGAGTTGGATGCTGCAGTCCCTGATGATATAATGCTAATAAATGTTAACTTCGTTGAACTGAATACAAGAATCAGGTTTGCAAGTCTACTCCGTGTATACAATCTGACTGCATGAGACAGCTGTAAAGGCCTCAAGAGACATCTTACTGCAGTAAGAAGTGGAGGCAAATGTAAGTGAAAACTTGCATTGCCATAGCAACTCAATTGAGCAATCTATTTCACTACCAAAAAATATAGCATCATAATGTTTACATGAGCGAGGGGATAAGGAAGCAAAAAAATCTACCAGGTTTTAAATGGTTAGCAATCAGCTTTATTCAATCAGAGGCACAAATTAAATTACCAGTCCCTCCCATCATCATCTATCAAGTGAATTATAATTGTAATTCTTCTTCTTCTTCTTCATCATCATCACCACCACCACCATCTCTCTCTCTCTCTCTCACACACACACACACACACTCATAGCCATTTTTTAGTTCATCTTTCAGTGTTTCTTTTTCACAAATCTTTACGTCTAGCTGTTTCATCATTGCTGCTTTTTATAAATGGTCTGGTTTTGTAATAATAATAATGATAATGATAATTTACTAAAATGGCAAGCAACCAAACTCTTCATTTCATCTGCTGTTGAACAATTTGACTGTTGCGGTAGACAAGTTCTCAACAATTTTCTCCAGTATCGCAGCTTGAAAGCATCAATTTTTCTTCATTCATCTTTTCAGAAGGTTTAGCCTCATGTGTGGGCACTATTTTCATGAGGGAAAATTTAATATTTTGCTTACATTTTTCATAGCAGCAGATGTCTCTTAATTTCATGGCTGTAGTCACCATCCTTATGAAAGTTTTAATCTAGAACAAAGGTGTCAAACTCATAGCCTGTGGGCCGGATGCATCACTCACTGGCCACGCCCTTCCCCATTTCAGCAAAGGGGGAAAAAGCTGTGATATGTCACGTGATGATGTGATACCATGAGTTTGATACCCCTGATATAGAAAGATTATGTTTGGGTATGTATATGTATGTTATGTGTTATGTTCTTTTTTATTTCATTTGGATATTTTTCTTTAACAGGGTTCACATAATGAAAATAAAAAATAGTCCCTAATGAAAAACTTCATGACAAAATACAAACAAAAAAAAAAACCTGGAAACTATCTACATACCTCATATTTTAATCAAATGTCAAACAGATTTCTAAATCTACTTTAAGGGGAAAATATTATCTGACTGTATAAAATATAGAGTTTATGTCAGAGAAAAATGCATTGAGACATTATTTTTGTTTAGTAGTAGTATTGCCTTTTCAAAAAAAAAAATTAAATTTAACCCTTAATAATATCTATCTACTAGGTTTCTAATTTCTCAAAATAATTTTCTTAGTAACACCTCAGGGACAATATAACCAGTACTCTTAAAAATAGTCAAATTCCAAAGTTTTGGGACAATATCTAACATAAAGATTTATACATCACTATAATCTCTCTCTATTTTAAAATATTATTCAAACCCAAAATTATATCTATCAACATATCTATGAGCCCTCAACTTTTTAATATCATTAACAGAAAAAATATGATGTCCAACCTTTCAAAAATAATTCTTTGGGGAATATTGAATGAACTTGAAATGAATTGTTTTAATTAAAAATCCTCTGAAGCAAATTTAACATTTTAAGAATTGCAACCAGTGAAGTTTTTTATTGGTGCTCAAATTATTTTAATCCATGAGTTGTAAATGTCATTAATGTTGATTTAAAAAATAATAATTTTGTTTATTTTTCTATAATTCTTACAAAAAGAATGTGAGTTTAATTTCAGATATAATTCCACAAAATGCATTAACACCTCAGGTTTCTCAAGTGCAGCCAAAGCATCTAATTTATGTTGAGATACTTTAATAGAAATATAATACTGTTTCCACTTTGATACTGTTTTAACTTTGACTCTGCCTATTTGTACTGGGTTAGTTTTGCCTGTTGATATAATATTGAGATGGATGGATGGATAAATGGAGATAAATGAAGATAAATGACAGATAGATAGATAGATAGATAGATAGATAGATAGATAGATAGATAGATAGATAGATAGATAGACAGACAGACAGACAGACAGACAGACAGACAGATAGACAGACAGACAGACAGACAAATAGGTTAGACAGCATCACCACCAGATGTATTCGTAACTGGCTGACCAATCACACTCAGTGTGTAGTCCTCAGTGGAACTGCATCTACCTGTATCTACAAGTATTCAGAAGCTCTGTTTTAGGCCCAGTATTTTTCAACATCTTCATCAATGATTTGGATGAAGGGATAGATGGGGAACTCATCAAATTTGCAGACAGCACCAAGCTAGCAGGAGTAGCCTACACTCCAGAAGATAGGCTTAAGATACAGAGTGATCTTGGCTGACTTGAACAATTGATGTTAGCTAACAAAATGAAATTCAACAGTGAAAAAAGTAAGGTTCTACATTTAGGCGAGAAAAACAAAATGCACAGGTACAGTATATATGGTACCTTGCTCAATAGTAGCAACTGTGAGAGGGATCTTGGAGTCCTCGTGGACAATCATTGAAATATGAGTCAGCAGTGTGCAGCAGCTGCCAAAAAAGCCAACACAGTTCTAGGCTGCATAAACAGACAGATAGACAAGATCACGTGAAGTGTTAATACCACTTTATAATGCCTTGGGAAGGCCACACTTGGAATACTGCATCCAGTTTTGGTCACCACAATGTAAAAAAAGATGTAGAGATTGTAAAAAAGACTGCAGAGAAAAGCAACAAAGATGATTAGGGGACTGGAGGCTAAAACATATGAACAATGGTTGCAGGAACAGGGTATATCTAGTTTGATGAAAAGAAGGAATAGGGGTGACATGATAGCAGTGTTCCAATATCTCAGGGATTGCCACACAGAAGAGGGACTCAAGCTTTTCTCCAAAGCACCTGAGAGTAAGACAAGAAGCAATGGGTGGAAACTAATCAAGAAGAGAAGCAACTTAAAACTAAGGAGAAATTTCCTGACAATTAGAACAATTAATCAGTGGAACAACTTGTCTCCAGAAGTTGTGAATGCTTCAACACTGGAAGTTTTTAAGAAGAAGATTGGGTAACCATTTGTCTGAAGTGATATAGGGTTTCCTGCCTAAGCAGGGGTTTGGACTAGAAGACTTCCAAGGTCCCTTCCAACTCCACTGTTCTATTCTATTCTATTCTATTCTATTCTATTCTATTCTATTCTATTCTAGTTAGACAGAGACACAGAACAGATTGTTCTTTCATCTTCAACAAGAGATTCATTAGGAGAAAAGATCCAGTTTCTGTTTTCTCTAGTCCACTCTTTCTCATAATATACTTGGTATATAAATTAAATAATTACAAAAGGTGAGTATGTATAACCTTGGTATATTCCTTTCCCAAATTTTATCCATTTGGTTGCTAACCATTTCTTCTTGACAAGCATAAAAACCCTTAAATTAAAGGGATGAGAAAGTCCAAAACACATATCTGCCTAAGGATTATTCAGAATTTATTGCTTTCTACATAATCAAGGGCCTTTGTACAATACAATAAAGAAAATAAAAATTGACCCTTTTAGAAAAAAACTTACTTGCTTTTCCACAATCTATTGGATGTCATCAAAACGCTCCTGAGTGTCCTATCTAGAACCTGTCTCTTTTTCTTTTTTATAGTTTTGAGGCATAAACATGGGAGATCTCTAAAGGGGAAATATCCTGTAAAGGAATTTGTGCTACTGTATTTCAGACAGAGACTCAGTGAGATGGACCTATTGTCTCACTTTAACTTTCTTTAAGCCCATGTCACACCGGCCAACAGATGCAAAAAGGACACAACGGATGAGCAAAATGTTCCATCCGTTGTTATC
>BHFT01015025.1:0-38154 GCA_004320025.1 Laticauda laticaudata | reverse complement strand
ATATATATATTTCATATTTTAAAAGATTGTACTAGTGACTCAGAAATTCAGGTTGTGTGTGTGTATGTGTGTATAAAAGTAAGAAATTGATTTATCAGATTAACCATAGAGTAACAATAAATAATAACAAAGGTTAAATATATATTACTCATTTTAAAAGCCTTTATTGAAGAGCTTAGAATCACAATGGAAATGTATTTTCAAATATGCATATTTTAAAAATAGTGTATGAGCACAGGACACCTTACTTTTTAAAAAAGATTATTTTGATATCATAGTCTCCAAAATGTTCATCTCCATTGCCTTGCTAGACATCTGCTAGAGGGATGCAAGTAAGGCCAAAAAATTTCAGTTGTTTTTGTGTGTCTGGTTTCTAAACATATCACGAGGGCACTGGATTTATAAATCATTGGCTCAAATTGGCACCTATCTTTGAGGTCCAGTAATTTTTTTTTTCTGTCTTTGATATTGAGTATTGAGATAAATTTTGGAGAAAATGCAGTTTAAATACTTTTAAAATTAAAGCAAATTAAATTCCTTTAATTCTTATGCTGTGGTAAAATCATTGTTAATTCACTTCCTTTCAAGTTTCCTGAAAACAGCAATACTTTCATAAATATTATGTATCTTTCATTCTTAAATCTAAAACCTACAAAACATACTTTTATGTTGCTTGGTTAATTAAGACAGGAAAGATGCATATGCATTTTCTTTAGCTATTACTAATAAATAATTTAATTATCTCATTTTTTTTCCTATGGAAAAATGGTATTAACTTTTCCATTCTCTAAAAAGGTGGAAAATATTTTAGAGTATCCATTGACAATCTTTTCCTTAATAAATCACTTATCTACCCAACAAGCTCTTTTCTAATTTTTTTTTTTGGGGGGGGGAACGTGGCAACTATGGCTTCTGTCCATNCTTAATAAATCACTTATCTACCCAACAAGCTCTTTTCTAATTTTTTTTTTTGGGGGGGGGAACGTGGCAACTATGGCTTCTGTCCATTAACAATTGTGAGTAGATATTTTTGAAGCCATCATGAAGCTAACAAAAGAAATTAAGGTCATAGTTGTTTATGCAGATACTTTGCAAAAACATTAGCAGTCGGGCAAATTGTGAAGACAAGGATGGAAGGGAATGGTTGTGATGTGATATGTTGATATGCTCAATTTTGGCTTTTCCCAGAGGATCCATAGACAAGGAGGGGAGGGGAGGGGAGGGGACAGAAGGAAGGAAGATCAAATAGCATTCAATCTCCAAACAACTAAACTTTTCCAAGCAACCTGATATTAGAAACCCTAATAGTGATAAGTGTATTTTCTCAGAAATAAACTAGACTTAAAGGAGTAGGACATATAAAATATTCTTTTAATTTATGTGTATTTCCTTAACTCACAGGGAAGAACCTTTAAGAAGTTTGCATTCATTTATAAAAATAAAATTTATGAACTATTTAATTAATAAAAATGTAGTTCTCTTACTGGACAGATGAATAAGCATGCTCATTTCACTTTAACTAAATAACTATTCACATTATTTTTTTAATTTCTATTTTTCAAAAAAGGTTCAAGACCATCTTCTGTTCTGCTTTTGGTAATCTAAGCTAGATCAGGGGTCTCCAAATTTGACAACTCTAAGCCTTAAAATTTCCAGAATTCCACTAGTCTAAAAGTTGCCAACTTTGGAGGTCCCTGCTGTATATGATCTGATATGTTGGATCACAAACAGAGTAATTTTAAGTAGTGAAAAAACACTTCACAATGTAGTTCTTTAAAAAAGAAAAAAAAAAGAAAATATATCTAATATATCTATAAACAACTCTTCAGGTTTTAATGTTTTATTCAAAAACTTTGATAGTCAAAGAGAACCATTTTAAATCATTTGCTGGAATGAATATAGGCCATGATGAAATTGCTGTTTAACTAATTTACTTTTGGTTGAAATAGAGCATAACTTTTACAAATAGATTGTGCCACCACCACTGCCACAAAGCAGTAATAAAATTAATAGATTGAGTTCGCTAGAGAATCAAGGTTTTTTTTTAAATCATGACAGGCATCATTTTCTAAAAACTTTTCTTTATTATTTTTAAGACATTCAGTAGTTCAGAGAAAAGGCTGTTAACACATTCATTGGGAGAATGACAACAGATTATTGCTGATTTCAAAGTAAAATTATCTTCTTTTTTAAAAATGGATTAAATATGGTTTTGAGCATCCACTTATTCAAAAAATTACTTTAGCAACTAAAATTGCATCATCTCCTCATGGAGAACACCCTCTCTCATGTATTGTTAAGATGGCAAACAATGACATTTAGATATTCTGCTCTTAACTATTCAGTGTCTTAAAATATGCTACCAGTTTGGCCTAAATATTTTCACCAGTCTTATACTGAATGTACCAATCTTGTATTGGTTATCCATAAAGAAGAAAAAAATAAACCAAAAATATACCTAACCAAAATTATTAAGAAGTATCCTTAATAATGCAGTTTAGGAAGAAAAAAAAAGTTTCTCTTACAAAGTAACAAAAACCAGCCAATCGATAAACGAGTAGCATTACCAGCAACTGTTTGACCATCTCTGTCAAGCAAATGTTCCCTAATTGTGGCCTTTGCTAGCTTATAGCCCAGAGATAGTAAGTAAGGGGGAAGTCCTAAGAGACAGAGCTTGTTGTAAACTGCTTGTTTCTACCCACTTTGAAATCTGTCCTCTAATGTCAGTGGCATTAAGCCTATAGGGAAAAGTGTCAGCTTCAGTCAATAGTGTAACACAGCTTACCGTCACATAAAATAAATAGAACCACATCTTACCTCTCATAAAGTAGAGTTTAAACTTCCAAGAACTGATGTCTGATATAGCCAACTGCCCCACAACTTTCTACCAATTTTGAAATAATAAAAAGATATTCTCATAACATGGGTATTTTGGTAGAAAATTATGCTAACATATTTTAATTCTAGGATTTTGAAATACTTAAATTATACTGAATGCGTTTATACTTAAGTAATGTCTGGGTACATTATATAATAATTTTCCATATCTGATCACATTTTATATTACCAAATATGTGAATTAATTTTATATCTTGAATATTGGGCTTCAGTACTTTAGATTCAATTTCAAAAGTGAATGTTAGCACACATGATAGATGTAATCCTTGTCTGGAGTTCCTCAGAGTAGCACATCTTTCCTTAAAATTTTATATCTGCTTCTGCCAGCTTCCATATATTCCCAAGTAACTACTTTCATAAGTTGTAGGCAAGTTCTTCATTTTCATGTGTGAAGTGCTTTTTTGGTATAAAAACCAAAATATTGCACAGCCTTATTGTATATTTCAATGTGCAGGCAGCCATATTTATTATTATAAAAAATTGAAGCGCATAAATGAAGCAATTCAGAATTCATCAGTTGCTTTTGCAAATGTAATTTGAAAGTTATGAAACATTAATGTGTGAAGTACAAAGTGCCTTTAGACCATGGAATAAAAACAAATGGAAGATACAGATTATATTAAAACTATGCATCAATATAGTGTGCTTTCACTAGTCAAAATATGCTTATACACAAAAAAGTGTTTGTATTTGTATTTTGGGAGCAAAAGTCTAAAATGTGCAAGGAAAAAAACATGAAAATGTGCAAGTCATGCTTAAGGTTTATTCTTTTCAAGTAGATATCAAATTATTCTAAATGAGATGCCCCCTTCACTCTCTTTTTATAGCACACAGAGATGGCAATGGAATACAGTTTTGATTCATTGTTTTTATTATTTCTACTTAAATGTATGAAATCTAACTTTTTGCATGGATTTGAATGATAGTACTGCTTCATATGTGTAGGCAGTAAAAGGCACATTTGTTTTTCACAGTTGGAAAAAGCTTTCTACAGTTTGAAAGCTCTGTCATTTTTCACTGTTTATCATAAATTCTGGAAGTAAAAAGCTGCTTAATGAATTGCAAAAAAAAAAAAAAAGACCTCCCTCCTTTCCTTTCTTTCTNAAAAAAAAAAAAAAAGACCTCCCTCCTTTCCTTTCTTTCTCCTGCTGGTTTTATAGCTTCTGCAGTATCCCCACCTTGTTAGTCAAATCCATCTTAATGCTGTGAGAAATTGGATAGAAAGTTTTGCATATAAAACATCTACCTCAAGGGATTCGTATTCCTATCAAATATGTTTATATTTGGTTCCTGAAGAGGCTACAATTATATTTACTAATTTGAATTTCTTCTTTAATATTATCTAACAAACATTTTTAGGAGAAAGAATACACCTTTGTTATGCAACTTCTTTCGAGCTAACTACAGAATGTAATCTGAATAAATAGGGAGCTCTGACATTAATAGGAAAAAAGTCCAACCATTACATTGGTTTTATTTTACATTTACATTTACATTTTTACTTAATATCAAATATTAAATATAATTGGTGTAACTTGTTGTCAATCATACATTTAATTATTTTATTCTGTTATGTTAAAGTTTATTAGCAATTTTGGCCCACCATTGTGTAACTTTGGCTCAAATGAACTGATGATTATCAGGTGTCAAAGCAGGTGAAAGAATAGAGAAATCAAGTTCATATTAAGATGTTATATATGGAGACTACACATTACATGGTGTAAAATGATGGGGAAATAGCAATTAAATTCATCCATACCGGTCTCCAATGCAACTGTGTTGCTATTAGAAGCATAGTCTAGTATCTTGAGACTACTGTGACCAGTTTCAGTGACACTTTAAAAATTGAAACATGTGCAGACATCATTTAATAAATGTGATTTGTTCTGTCCAGATTAATATGTATCCCAAGCTTAACAATGAAAAATAACATCTTAATATTTCCATGATATCAAGAGTTATCGAAAGTCGGGTAGCATACAAGCTTCATAAATTATTATTCTGTTGAGGATGAGATATCCATAAAACATGCTAAAAAGATATAGGAAATGTGTTAAAATAGAAGATAGTCACTGTAGTATAATCTTTAGATCAATGTAGTGAGCTAAGTCACATTTACGAATTAAAAGAATGATTTGTTCTTGATTAATTCAAGTGTTATTGTTTTCAAGGGAAACTTAGTCATAAGAGATTATGATCCATTTTATGATTTGCATTCAATTTCAGCTTGTATTGAGCTACATCTTAGGTAATGGTTGTGTGTTGATATACAGTATGCTGCGTAAGTATTCTAGGCCACTTAATTTTAACACTAAATTCTATGCAGTTGATTAGGAATTGAACAAATGCAATCATAGATTAGATTTGGCAGATAAATTTTCTACATTATAGGAATTGCCTTCAATACCATTCTTCTATTGGAAAATGTTTGGTTGGCTCAAGCCCAAGTGACATGTTGAATTAAAAAAACATATATGCATACTTTATTCTGATTATAGTAGGATATACTGTATACAGATATCACACTTTTCTTACTGAAATGTAATTGCACAACAATCTGGATTTTTTTTAACCATTTGAAGCTGTTTCAATATCAATAATTAAATGTCTTTAGTTTAAATCATTAGCTAAGAAAAAATGAGTAATTTCCCTGAAATTTGACACAAATCCCTACATTTCCTTACTCTTTATGATCCTAGATTATTTATGCAATTTATTGAGAATAAAGGATAATTATCAAGTAGGGAACTTTTGTTAGAAAATACCAGAATAATCATTTTATAAATAAATAATGACCATAAAAATAATGAACTTAAAATAATAATCAATTAGAATAGATACATATCCAATTACTTTTTCTTCCATTGAAAGGCTTGCTAATTCACTGAAGTATTTGTTTACAGAAATGCTGTTGAGTTATGTATAGATTTATCAGAAGGTGATCTGTTACTGAGTATTTGATTAACATGAATAAAAGTATTATAAAATAAGTTTGTTTCTTTTACAAGATAATTTCTATTTGTCTAAGTATTTCACTGTTAAATGAGCTCTAAGAATTCTGTTTTTCCTGCAATTAGATTTTTCAAAACATATACCATTTTATGTAATGGTATTCATATAAATACTTACAAATATGAGCTTGATTCTTAATTCAAACTTATATTTGTAAGAAAATAACAATCTTTTGAGTTTTTCCATTTATTAGGGGCAATACAGAATTTGATTATGTTGTATGTGCAAAAAAGTATTATTCATATATATTTTTTTTAATTACAGGTAAAGATAATAGTTCCCAACAGCACAGCAGGTCTGATAATAGGGAAGGGAGGTGCTACAGTCAAGGCTATAATGGAGCAGTCAGGGGCTTGGGTACAGCTTTCCCAGAAACCTGATGGGATCAACTTACAAGAGAGGGTTGTTACTGTAAGCGGAGAACCTGAACAAAACCGAAAAGCTGTTGAACTTATCATCCAGAAGATACAAGAGGATCCACAGAGTGGCAGCTGTCTCAATATCAGTTATGCTAATGTTACAGGTCCAGTGGCCAATTCCAATCCAACGGGATCTCCTTATGCAAACACTGCTGAAGTACTACCAACAGCTGCAGCTGCGGCAGGGCTCTTAGGACATGCAAACCTTGCTGGAGTTGCAGCCTTTCCAGCAGTTTTATCTGGCTTCACAGGCAATGACCTGGTGGCCATCACCTCTGCACTTAACACCTTAGCCAGCTATGGATATAATCTCAATACTTTAGGGTTAGGCCTAAGTCAGGCAGCAGCTACTGGGGCTTTGGCTGCAGCAGCTGCCAGTGCCAATCCAGCAGCAGCAGCAGCCAATTTGTTGGCCACCTATGCGAGTGAAGCCTCAGCCAGTGGCAGTACAGCTGGTGGTACGGCGGGGACATTTGCATTAGGTAGCCTGGCTGCTGCTACTGCTGCAACCAATGGATATTTTGGAGCTGCTTCTCCTCTAGCTGCCAGCGCCATTCTAGGAACAGAGAAATCCACAGATGGCTCAAAGGATGTAGTTGAAATAGCAGTGCCAGAAAACTTAGTTGGTGCAATACTTGGAAAAGGAGGGAAAACATTAGTAGAATACCAAGAGTTGACTGGTGCAAGGATACAGATCTCCAAAAAAGGAGAATTCGTTCCTGGCACAAGGAATCGGAAGGTAACTATTACTGGAACACCAGCTGCAACCCAGGCCGCACAGTATTTAATAACACAACGGATCACGTATGAGCAAGGAGTTCGGGCTGCCAATCCACAGAAAGTGGGTTGATCATGCTAAACGTGAGATTGTTTTAAACCCCTCCTTACCTTATTTTCAAGAAGGATGTACTGTACTTGGCAGAAGTGAAGTTTTTTTCTGTTATTAATATATAATTATGCAAATGAATGCGACTATGTTGACAATGTGTATATGTAAATATGTGTTTTACCAGATGTTTCATAGAAAAAAATTTTCTTGACCTGTTTTGTTCTCTATACTTTGCTTGTGTATATTTGTCAGAAGTGTTTCTAGTGTAAGATTTAAGCCTGCCATTTTACCAGCATTATTGTAGTTTAATGATTGAATGTAGAGAGGGAAATGCGTAAAGTTTTCAGTATTAGTTCTAGCTGACACTAAATTAACTACTGTTAGGGTGGGTATGGTGGGGTCAGTGACCTAAAATGGAGTGAGGCCAAAGCACTGTCATGACAGTCTTACTTCCTGCTTAGGACACAGTGAAGTAGGAAAAAATATTTTGAAACTAAGTTTTAAAATTTAAAATTATCAAAAAGCAATATAGTTGCATAAAAGCACTGTAAAATATTTAAAAGGTTAAAACTGTGGAAAATTATATTGGTAAGTTTACAGATCAATAAAAAGCACCTGTTCTCCATCTGAACTAGACAATGGAAATAATGCTGCATGCTGGCCATGGCCCATTCTTCACCATTTGTAAGTTCAACAAAAGTTCTCACATGGAGTCCCACCTCTACCTGAGGTTTGTACATTTGTTTTTAAGCACTGAAATCACTACTGATCCCATTGCCTGGCCAGTAGAACAGTCATTACTCCATTAACATCCTCACTGTTTAGACACATAACTGTGGTACAGTGTATTGGAAATTTTATAAACAAAAAAGTGGAAGTGCCAACAAATTATTGATAGCTGATAATGTTTCATTATCTGCAACTGCTTGAGAAGTATGTTGCATTTTAAGAGCTTATAATTGTGTATAATTTGTTAACACTAGAAACCTATTAGTATTGTGAATGTAGATTTTACTGTGAAGCTATCTGTGATTAAGCTGTTTTGCTCCCATGATGGAGTCTTTGCAGCATGGCGCTAGAAGCCAATGCAGTTTCTGATACTCAGTAATTTGCATGTTTTGTGGAACATTTTTATGTCACCAATCAGACAGTATTTCCTGCATGCTTATTTAGAAGAGGCAGTTTATCTTGAGAGGTAGTATGGCCTACCATTGTCAGGCTTTTTGACAGATCATTTCAGACTAAGTCTTTGTTTCCAAGACCCTACAACTGTCACCCTCTTCTGTACCTCTCCTGAGTGCCAATTGCCCAGGCCATTGACCCACCATCTGTTAACCTCTGAGTTTGCCCATCAAGGCCACTCATAGGGGCATCCATAACCAAGCACGTCCTCATGCTGTGCATGCAGTCTTAAATTCAATGGACAAAAATAAAATGCTGGCTACCTCTGGATCATCTGGCTGAGCAACTGAATTTCAAAAGAGAATTACTTCCATCTCAACTTCAACCCATTGATTACGTCCATCCTAGCAAGCTAAATGGCATCCCAGCTGCTCCTTTCTGTGCAACCAATTAAAGAACAATGAGTGTGATGCTCCATGTCTGAATTTCGTCCAGCCTCTCTCTGAACTGTGATCTTTGTCCTCATGAACTTTCCCTTTTGTTCATTGAACTATATGGACTCTTCATTTCATATTGATTTACTGTGCAATTTACTTTTGGACATTGAGAACTTGAAATAATTCCCTGATCCTTCCCTTCCCCATTCTCCCCACTCCTTCACTATTAATAACTCATTTCTGTCAAACTGTAAGAGTAGAGTCATTTTTATTTTCATTTTAGTTTTTAACATAGGATTGTTATTTCATTTAGTTCTCGGTCTCTAAATATTTATTTAGAGAATTATTAAAAAGGGAATGATATGCTTGTTTAAAATGAAAGAGAAAAGCTGTAGTAAACTGTGTTACTTGGTAATGACTATTTATCGTCGATACTCTGTAGCTGTGTAAGTTTTGACAAATAGTGTATCTCGTGAAATCAGTGGTTAGCATTGCCGCTATTATATTTACTCATTTTATCATTATAAATGTGCTTAGTTCATCATGTAGCATCACTTGTCTCCCGTCTCATTTTTTCCTTGCATGTCACAAGTCTCAGACCATTTATAATACATTAACAGTGAATAATATCTATGTAAATTTGTCCATGCTGTCTCAGAGTCAGCATGGATGCTGGCAAGGCAATTATTGGGGCCCTATCCTAGTTTAAACTGGTAAAGGGGATGAAAAATAAAATGTATTAGGTTGTATAATAGAAGCATTTCAAATGTTGGGTCTTTAAAATGTTTTATTTAGTCTTAGAAGACTTTCAACTTGTTATATCAAAATTCTACTAGTCCACTGTGGAAACCATACATTTCATCTGGAATTAATGTTAAATTGAAATCATCCTTTAAAGAAAAATACACTGTGTATTTTTTTTTAGTTTTTGATGTTGACAAAATGCACATAGTTGAACTTTAAAAGTATAATTGACAATCTGGAGATTTTGTGGCCCACCACCAATACATATATTTTATTATATATGTGTCGGTTAAACTCTATGGCTAAATTGAAATTATTAATCTTTTAAGTGTGATAGTAATAACAAGGGTTTGCATGAATTATCTGTAAACCAGCTTCATGCTGTTTAAAAATATATTTTGAAATTTATAGGTCATATAGTATTGATTTGTAAAAAGATTTAACTTATTGCAAAGCAATTAGTATATGGTTTCAAAGCTGATCATGTGTACAGCAAAGGCTGTTCCACTAAAGTGATTTAAAATGGAGAAAAGTAATGATACAAGGGCCAAACATCTTATAAAATGCACCTATTTATAGATTTGTTTTACTATAGGGAGGCTGGTGAACACACTGAATAAGAATTACCTCAGTTCTGCAGCTTTCTATGTCTTTTTAATGCATTCTGTTTCAGGGTCACTTTCAATCAATATTTCATTTACTTACTGAGATTGAATAGGCGCTCTGAGACACAGTGTGCTGTTTATCATACAGATTGGACACCTCATTCTAGATCCAAGATCTTTTCCTCAACGCTGGGAGCTGTCCTTTCAGCACCACAAATTACTGCTTGAAGTTGCATTGCAGTTTTTTTTTTTTAATTTTGGTTTGTTTTGTTTTTCTTTTATCACCTGGAGCTTTTCTTTCAGCACCACAACATTGCACTTAGACTTTTTAAATGGCTGCCTTCCTCTTTGCACTGAAGACCTATTTCGTCTGCACTTCCAGTTGTTGCTATTACCTGTAGGACTTTCAATCCTATTTCACCCACCACCACCACTTCACCCCTTTCTACAAACAGTTTAAATCTATATATTTCCGTGGAAGTCATTTTTCTCATTGAATGATCAGAAACAAAGATAAATTCTAACCTTTAATGGCTCATTCCGACTCATTGCTTACAGTAGATCTAAGCTCTTTTTTCTGCTTATTTGACTCCTTCCAGCTTCCCATCACATCTGTAACAAACTTTTAAAATATTGCCACACCACCATGCACAAGCCTACCTGCACAGTAGAGATAGATTATTCCATCACATTCAGATGGTTAACAGAGGTTAGCAAGTCCTGTATTTATATATCTATATATTTATATCGCTTTCTAAGAAAGTGCATATTAATGTTTACTTTAAAGAATGTGTAAATGGTGCTATCAAGAAATCTGATAAATTTTATCCCAGTTTTGTGTACCAGTTCAAATGTATGAGATTTATTTTTCTATTGGAAAAAATAAACAGTCTTGAAGCATTACAATTGGTAGATTTTAGTAATTTAACAGTCAATGTAATCCCTATGTCATAGTTTCATTGGGCATTTTCATGATGGGTCACACAAATTATCGCACATATTCTGACAATTATTGCACACTTTGTAATGAGCATTCCCCTTAAGGTTTTGCCTAATTTAGAGTACCTACAAAATCAAGAACCTAATAAATCTGAGACAAACATGCTTGAAGAAAAGCTTTGTTAATACAAAAAGTATTGTTCACTTACAGTGTCTGGTGGTTCAAATGGGCAAAAACAGTTTTAACTGAATGCATTTGGTGCATATAATTCCATATTTGTGATAAACTGCATGTTTTGTTTAATTCTTCACAAGGAGGAAAGTCAGTTTAGCCTTAATTATCTAAAAGTTTTCCTCCTTGAATCTACTTGTTTGCTTCATAGCATTAATATGCATAGTTAGCTGCAGTTGTATATCAGATCATTTAAACAATTGGTAAGTATTATCAACATTTAAAGATTCTCAGCAGAGCATCTAACATTCAGCTCATTTGAAATTCATGGTACCTAAAGTATTAAACATCAAAAATCATACATTTCCCAAGCCTGGCCACATACTACCAAAATCCAGTATCATAATATGAGATTACTGCATACTAAAAATACAGATCAAAATAGTTAAGCAAAAAATAAAAAAAGACCATGTTCCAGAATTATTGGTATAAAATTCATTAATTTCAGTATTTAGAAATAGAAAAGTATCCAGCCATGCGTATTTTTTAAATAAATAACTTTATATTATAGTATTAAAAAGACAGGTGTCCTCCTGTTACAATGGGGAACTCTAGATGATGTTAAATGTTAATGTCTAGACATTTTAATAAATTTAAATGAATCTGAAACATAGCAATCTATTTTGAGAGAATTCTGGAGAAATGACTATTTGTATTGTTTTATAAATACATACATGTTTATTTTTTATTTAAATTATATAGAATTTGTAATATGAGTATATAATACTTGTTTTCACTTTTCAGTTTTATGGGAGAAACTAGTGATTCATTATAATTCTTTATCTCTTGGATGCTGATGCTCCAACATGTGCATGCAATACTCTTTTTAAAAATGGCTTCCTTTCCCATTCTGTAAATTAGGAAAATTAATCTTGGATGCACATTTTATAGCTTACAGATATGCTGTAATATACTGTAATGAAAGGGGAAGGTCATGTAGGAAAGTGCCTACAATATTTTTTAGGATTTATATGAGCCAAGAATCACAGTACCTCTCTCATAAAATGAATAATGAAATATAGTATATGTTCATATCTGCTTAAAGGAATCAAAATGTGTATTATTCTTCAACATTTCAATTGAACGGAGTTGCTCTGGAATACAGCATGAGGAAGTATTCTACTTCATTGGAAATCTAGGGTAACAAAAATATACTCACATTTTCTATCACATGTTTTCCCATTGCTGAAAATAATTAGAGTAAATTATTTGGATATTCCAGTAATAGGTTATAATTGCACATGGTTTGTAACATGATGCAAAGTCTGCAGAGATATCTAGCCAGAAGGTAATAAACCATAGAAAACAAAACAAGTACTGTAAATTAAAATTACACTCAGTTTCAAGAGGGCATTGTGCAATATAATCCCTGTTTGTAGTAAAATATTACTATAAATAATCTTGCTATTTTTCTATATCATGATACTAATAATCATTGTATTTCTTCTTTAACATGCAATGTTGAAGTGTTGCAATTTTAAACCATGTTTATGTTATGAAATGCAACTAAGGTTAATATTTGCCATTTGCTTGAGAAGAAAAAAAATTAAATGTGTATGATGGCAGCAGGACCTTGTGGCACTTTTAAACAGTGATCATTTGTATGAAACTACATATATTAAAATATTTCATACTGATGTTGCTTGTATTAACTGTTCTCTTTTTTTTCTTTTCTTTTTTTCCTTTTTTGCACAGGAAAAAAGCATTCTAAGTAATCTAATGGTTGCTATTCTAAATGAACAGCCTAGTCTTACAAAGATACACAGATGTCCTGAAATCTGCTCAGTATATAACTGAACAGATATATCATATTTATAACCTCCCAAAGAGATTTTGCATAGTCAGCAGTTATAAGGAATAGTCTTTCCTGAGATCCTGTAACATCACGCGTGTAATTATATGAGTGACAAAGACTATACTTCATCTTACATGTCAATGAGTGAGTTTCTCATCTGCTTTAAAGAAGAACATGTTTATAGTTCATTATCTAATTGTTAGCTCTTTTTAAAAATTAATTGTAAACAATATTTCAAGTAACACCGCCATGCAAGGCAATGAAAACATGTAACATACTAGAAAATGCAAATGCCCAAACAGAATTGGAAAACAAGAATTTTTCTTGAATCATTTTCTGTATTCTCATTTTAAATTGTGCAACTTTTGGCATATCTAGGTAAGCAGATTCAGATCATTGGGCGAGATTTTTACTCAAAGATCATTTGTTGTTATTCAACAGAATGAATGCTACTTCACATTCATTATGCTTCATGTAAGGAACATCTTCTGTTCTGAAATAAATATTCAACATGGATACAACATTATCACATGTATAACTGAAACAATCCCTGTACAAAGACCTTCAGACTGGAGTCCAGATGTCTTATGTGCCCTTTAATATCAAGAGATCTAAAACTTAAAGGATAGTAATGCAAAGATAACTGTAACAAGTAAAATTATTTTTAAATGAAAAAATGAAGAACTATAGGGTGCAATCTTCTTTCTCCTAGCAGTCCCACAGCCTAAAATTTTTCATTGAATTACAAGTGTTGAAATAAATCTGAGGTAGCCCTATGACAAAATAGGTGGCAAATAAATTTAATAATAATAATAAACAGTAAAAGGAGAAAAAAGGAAAAATATCTTAAATTCAGACAGATAGCAAGAGGAACATTGTTTAAGAGCAGTGTCTCCTTAATCCCCAGTTCTAATCCATGCACAAGAGTTTCCTATCCCACATTCGTGGAAGGTTCTCGGGCTGCTGGTAGAAGGAATGGAAAAGCCAGGTGCAAGAAAATTATGTCTAGTCTGATGCCAAAGACTTATGTCATTTAGTTTTCATAAGGTATATGTTCTAAATTTATCTTAATAAAAGAGTGCATGTAATCACTGTTGAGTTGGCAAGTGGTGTAAGATTTCATGCATGCCAGATTGTTTTATTCTAGAAACTGATTTCTCTTGATTTTCATTTTTACATTAAAAAACTTCAATCCTTCAGGTATTTGTTTCTGAATGGCCTGTTTCAAAAGGAACTTCTCTGAAAGAAAGAAAATGTTAAGAAGTTTTTTTTTAAAAAAAAATCTGTTTTTAATGCAGTCAAATTATTCCTTATTCCTATCAACTTGCTGGACAAGTAGTGACTTCCCATTGTCTGCTTCCTAAGGCTGTGAGAGAGTGACTAGCTTAAAGTCACCCAGCTAGCTTCACCCAGCTAGGAGTACAGCATGTGGTCTTCCGACTTCTAGCCTGCCACTTTAAACCTCTACACTTAACTGGCTTTCTTAAGAGTATTAGCAGAATTTATAATAAGAATGGTGAATAGGACCTGCATGGTGGTCTAGTGGTGAAGATGCTTGCCTCCCACTTGGAAGATTGAGAATTCAAGCCTAGGAAGCAGCAGATGTTTCTCCGAGGGTGCAAAGAAAAAAAATATCTGCTGTGAACTCTGTGTGGCATCAAGAAGGGCATCCAACCACTAAACACTCAGCTCCATCCAATTGTCCCAATTCTACCCTGATTTAAGAGATCACAGGATGGTGAATAGGGAAAGTGTATAGTAAACATAAGAAATAGAAATTAACTCAGTAAAATCCCTTAATTCAACTGGGTAATATGGGATATATAGGCAAAGTTATTCCTGGAATATGGCCTAAAATAAATGCCAAATTATCAAACATTATGCCAGTTTTCCAGCTTCTATTATTTACATGAAAGCCAAGTATTGTAATCATCATGGAAGGAGAAGAAAATAGGTCTCCTTCACTATTTTTATTGCACTTTTCCAGCAGTGAAGAAAGTCATATTTTATCACAGAAATCAAAAAATTAAAACTAGATTTATGTCTGGATGATATACCTGTTGCTTATTAGCTGGAAACTTCTTTTTAAAATTTATAAAGTGTAAACTGATTTATTTTGATCTCATATATGTACAATCAAAAAAAAATGAAAAGGTTAATGCTATTTATAAAAAAAGATCTGCAAATTGCAATGTGCCATGCTCACTTTAAGGGTCCATGCTTCTTCTTTGTTGTTCCATTCTAACAGATGTTCTCAGGCAAGTAAATTTGCTTGATTCTAATACAAAATGATATAAATAATATTGTTAGCGGATATGTGTAAGTCACTGAATATACTGTTTTAATATTTCTGAATGAGAAAAATGTTAGTAAATGTCAGTGAAATGAAATAATATCAAAGACCATTATTTGCTGGTTTTAATAATGTAATTAGTAAATGGGGATATAAATGTGTGTGTGTGTGTGTGTGTGTGTGTATTTGTTTTCTTAAGCTTTCGCGGGTACTTACATGTATGGTATTCAGCTTTGTTTGGGTATTTTCCCACATCATTATGTTTGTGCTTTTAAAGTTGTAATAACGTTTTGGCAGAATCTCATCTGCCATCATCAGGCTTCTGTATTGTATTCGTCTGTGAGACTCACAGTATGTATATAATGTTATATATGTATATATGTATATATGTATATATGTATATATGTATATATGTATATTATGTATATATGTATATATGTATATATGTATATGTATAATTGATGTATATAGTGTATATATGTATATATGTATTTGTTTTTTTAAAGCTCTCGCGGGTACTTACATTTGTGCTGTTTAGCTTCCTTCGGGTATTATCCCACGTCATTGTAGTTCTGTTAAAGTTGTAGCAACGTTTCAGCAGAATCTCATCTGCCATCATCAGGCTTTCTGTATACCTGATGATGGCAGATGAGATCCTGCTGAAACGTTTGCTAGCAACTTTAACAGAACTACAATGACGTGGGATAATACCCGAAGGAAGCTAAACAGCACAAGTATATATGTATATATATACACAGAGGAAGAGAGAGAGAGACCTAAGATGGAACAATTAATAAGGCTTGTGAATTTAAATTGTGCTTTTTTATAATTTATAAGAATAATAAATTGCTTACAAAGACAGCTTTAGTCAGTTATTTGGCATAAGAAATTGATTCAAAAAAGGCAGTTGATTTCCCAGGAGCAAAACAATTGGTTTTTGTTTTAAACAAAAAAGAATAATTAATATCATTAAATTAGATAATGCAGTCCAATTGAATCAATTCAGACTATGTTAAAATGAGAAGAAAGTTTAGTGGTTCTGATTTTCATCCTCTAGAAGTTTGGACACCTGAAGATAGTCCGGATCAAGCTGAATCATCCCATAATTCTGCAAGAATTCTCCACGACATCTTTACTATTCTAACTAGAAAATAATCCTAAGTATATTTATGATTCAATCTGTTTAATCTTGGGATGTACAATTTTATTAACTATTAGTGCACAATCAGTGCTTCCCGTAAGCCTGCTAATTTTGAGGAGCTGAATGTGAACACACAATTATGTGACCTTTTCAAAACCCCACATGATCTGATGATTATATATCACTGGTTCAGTCCTACCAAGTGAATTGACAGGAAAGTACTTTGAAAGATTTGAAATATGATCCTTAGTGCTCCTGAAATGGACTGTCAATTGAGAAACTATAATAAATAAAGAATAGATAGCTATAATAAACTTCAACATGAATGATAGTTACATCCATAACTTAGTTACAGATTTAACCATTATTCATCTTAAATGCAAATCCTTTATTTTCCTTTTTCCCATTGAAATTTAAATTCATTATACTTATTTTTACAAATGTTAGTTCCATTTCAATCATTCTTATCTGTAAATAATTTTACCAAAAGTTTTTAATGTATGTTAGGGTTTCCTTGAATGTAACTATTAAATAACAGATGATTATTTTCCAGAAAACAATAAAACAGTTACAAAGTTGAAAGGGAAGATACTTTTTCAACCAAAAATGGTTTTTATAATCCATTGCTTTATAATTGTTATAATAAGTTTTGTTTAGAAACAGCTACTTTAAAATTGTTACCACAGATGGAGTAAAGGTAATTTTGATGCTTCTGTCAATGTACAAGGATATGGGAAGAAATGTTCCAGTTGTCCAATTTCTACTTGAATTAATACATTGATTGGAATGGAATCTATTTTCTCCATTCCTATCTATCCATGCAGATCCTATTAAAATAATTAGGAACTTTGCTAAATATATACTATTTTGAAACTAACTGAGAATTTCCCCTTCAGAATGGGATGTGATCAGTATAGTTGAGATTTTTTTCTATATAAGTACAGTTGAAATGAATAATACAATATTAAAGTATTGTAGTACTTTTGCATGAGGCCCATTCCTTTTAATCAGATTCGCAAAGAGCAGCTTCCTAAAGAATTGTCCTCATATTATTTTTTTCTTCAGTCAATCTGTTCTTTCATGTCACACTTTCAAGTATAACCAAAAAATTGGCCTTTTTTGCTTTAGTGTATATCTTTGGAAGAAGCAAAAGTATTCCATCCTCAACAGAGTTGTTATGATGCATTAATGGTATTTTTTTACATCAGTGGGTGTTGTTGGTTAATGTGACTACATTTGGCTTTGATTCCTCTCATAAATTCACTGAGATGCTGTATTTATGTCTGTGGTATATGGGCTTTTTTAACAGCTGTATTTAGAGGTCACATAATAATTTGACAAAAATAAAAATGGGTAGATAAACCATACTAATTGAAACAAAATCAGAATAACTTGACACAAAGTACTATCCAAGCACTTGGAAAAAGCAGTAGAGAAAAGGAAAGAAGCACACTGAGTGGCATGTTTTAATGCCACTGGTCATCACAATCTCATGTTGCTAAAATATTATTCTAACAAATACACTATTAATTATCCATATAGAAGAGATATGATGCAGAAAGAATACAGTTGGGCTTATATGAATTCACAGACTATCTAATGAACTACAAGAATGTATTATGTCTTCAAAACTGATTCAAATGTGACCTGAGTTATTCATGAGATGATGTTTAAATTCTGTAAGGAGCATCTGCAGTTAACAGTTTACACTTCAGTTTAAAATATTCAACAGATGTCTACATGTTGGTCTTGCAGATTCTGAATGTTCACTTTGGGATTAGTAAATATATAATTTATTATGATACGTGGTGTTCTTGTGCCTTCTCTATTCCTCTTTCAGATATATATTCTGTTTGACCTGTTTTAATAATTTACTCAATGTTTTCTAATTTGAAAAAATCTGAATATATTTTCAAAAAACCTGTAAAACAGCCATTGTAATGAATAAATGCAATTTCACTGTCATAACATTGTACTGTAGACAGAAGGAAGATGGGTGAGTTCATCAGGGAACTCTTTGTGTCTAGACAAATTTTGCAGAAATATAAAGAAGATGCATTTGGCCAGGAATTTTGAAGTCTGCTATATGAAAGGGCATTCTTAGTGATTAATCAGTTTAAAAGATATTTTGCCAGAGAATGCCTGGTCTCAGTCAGCCTATATGAATCCTGCTTTCTTAAGACCATTGTAGAATTATGTTATTATTCTACTATTATGGTTGGTTGCATTTGCCACCAAGATGTTTAGACTGGATTTGTCCACTTGTCAAGTCCTTCACAAATACCTGGATAGACAGATGTTATTTAATAATATGAAATGTATTGCAGCAGGGTGTAAGCTATTGTTAAAGTTTGGTTGCACAGTCAGTCAGATGTTGGTGTAATTGTTCTTAATATTATTATATGCCCAACCGTGTGAAATCACAGCTGCCAATTCTTTATGTGGCATTGGCCTTCATTTGCATCACATTTTCCCCAAGAAACTAGGATCTCACAGTGTTTCTGTTTGTGTGGATCCAAGCAATGTGGTCTTTTGTAATTAATATGAAAATTTTGTCAATGAACCGATTTTCTGTGCTTTCCACAGAATGGTATGGCACACAATGTGCAAGCCATCAATGGGATCACTACAGTTGCTTTTATAATAATGTTATTTTATGGTATTTTATTATTATATTATGAATTAAAACATTTACATTTGATTGTGCATAGCTAATCATATTAATAACAATTTTTAAATGTTAATGTCCATCTTATTATAGGAGCATATATCTGCAATTATAATGTATTTTGTCTTTGTTATAATAAATTTAATTAAACATAATTACAATATTTTACTTCTTTTGGAATATTTATAAGATAAATAACATAGCATTTTCTAAGCAAGGACAAATGTTAGAATTTAAATGTTTAAACAAGTATTGTTTCCTTAGCCCCTAAACTCTCATTCTATATCCTTTGACTGAGCAAAATAGTAAATCATACAACAACCATTTTTGAACCAAGATACTTCAAATGCCTTCCAATTCTGGAAGCCGTGACCCCCCAAAGCTATAATATTTAGGGAAGTTGTAGTTGCTTCAAAATTCTGCTGTGGTTGGACTGCTACTGCAGCTGCATAATCCTCATTTTCAAAGTTCTTCAGAGTTTTGCAATCTCTCACTCCCTCCCCAATCCAGTAATAGTCCCTTGACTGCCTCCTGAGAAAGAAGAGAAGGAGGAACAGGAAGGAAAGAAGCCCCATGCACTTTTTCCAGCACATGCTATCCCCACATGTGGCTTTCCCAACCTGAGTTTGCACCTTCCCTGATCTATGTGGTACCTTTTGCATAAACCCAAGCACCACTCCCAACTCATGCCAACCCCCATTTGCTTTCCTCAATGCAGCATTTCTTGTGAATAGTCATGAAGCCCTCCTAACCCATGCTATCTCCAATGCACCATCCCTAACCTGCATGGCAACTTTGCACACTTGTAAGCACTTTCAGGTACCCTTTCCAACTCTTGTTGCCCCACAAACCCTTCCTGATCATCACAGCTGCTCCTGCACATCTTATTCTGCATCACCTCCCCCATACCCTATGCAACCTAAACAGCATTTATTGCCCACTCACATGCGGCCCTTCTTGATTCACACCATCAACCTACACAGCTTCCCCAACCTATGTGGTGGCATAGGACCCACCTGGTCCCAACTCAGGTGGCACCTCTCATGCACGTCCACATACCCTTCCTGACTAGCAATCCTTTGCAGCCACTCATTCACTCACTCCACTTGGCAGCAACCACCTATTTGCCTGGTGGCCTTGGATTTGCAACTTCCTGATGACTTTCTCCTTGCAAGCTTCTTCCCAGAAGAAAACTCAGTAGGGAAGTTGGCAAACAGTTGGAAGTTTGCTCCTGTTTCCGCTGCTTTTTTGTCCACTCATTATTCTGTTTCTCTGTTTATGTAAGAAAATATCTCTGAAATGATGGGGCATTATTTGTCTAACAACAAAGTAAAATCTGTCTTTGTTAGTGATATTTCACTATATTGATGGTGGAATGATACTGATTGACAATATAAATCATCTGGAAATTTCTTTAGTCTCTGTAGCACACGGTTTTCAATCTTCAGTTCAATGAACAGAATCTCATATTCATATAAAATGCCCCAATGTCCCATTCTGCTTGAAAAGAAGTGTCTCCTCTCAGAATTTCTTTTTGATATTGTTTTCTTTCTTTATTGATTGAATAGTGTGGACGAAAAAAGTATCCACCAAATCAGATTTTTTCCTATTTGATCAGAAACATATAAAGATAAAAAATTAATATAAACTAACCAACATGTAAAAGAGAAAAAGTGAAAAGTGCAGAGAGACAAATGATAAAAGGATTTTTTTCTCCTCTGTTTCTTCATATATATGTGAAGAAACAGGAGAAAAAAATGTGAAAAGAAATGGCTTCCCCCTTCAAGTACAAACATTTTTAGTAACTTAACACATTCTCTAAACTTTCAACCAAAAATCTCTTCATCAGCTTCCACTCAGCTGGAATGGTGCTGAGTGCAACTTAATCTAATAAAAAAGTTTTCAAACTTTAAATTATCAGACTATGTGGATAAAAAGTTTGATCTGGGTAAATAAAATTTTTGTTACATTTTTTTTAAATTGAGCATCAGGAATGGCAACTAGGCCCAAAGATTCAACAATGATAACTCTCAGCTTCCAGGGTTCTAAAACATACTGGAGACTACTGTTCTACAGTTTTATCATGGGGAGTATCTGAACAGAACATTCTGGATAATCTCAATTCTCCTTAATCTAGAGAAGAGTTCGGGAAGTCAATTCATTCACTGACTGACTCTACTTTTTGCCCCAGTTGATGGCTTTGTTAAAAGCAAAGCTAACTTCAAAGTGTGCCATTGTTTCTCCTTTGAAATTTTTCTTTTGTCTACTCCATTTGTTTATTAATGGTCAACTTAAAGTCTATCCATATCAATTTTATTTAGTGTTATCTGTGTTACTGAACTGGCATTAATTCATATTGATTCATAATTTTATGAATAACTCAGAAGTGGAATCAACTTACTTGTTAGTAAGGAGATATATTTAGAGATATATTTAGAGCTGAAGGGTATGATATTGCAAGCTAAAGATTGAAAGATTTTTTTCTTATACATTCTTGGTTAGTGTGGAGAGACCTTTTTTGATGTTTTTCAGCAATTGGGCTTCCATTTAATCAAAAGTAATAGGTATTTTCTCCTATGTTTTACTTACTATATATTTTACAATATTTATTCACTTTCTGTAGTGAAATTACTTCTCACATAAAACCAACTGAAGATAAAGCAGCTGGGTGCTTTTCTGAGGTACCCTCTTCTGATTTGGGAAGCATCTCCTCTGCATTCTTTAGCTGTTGCAAAATTCAAATTGCAAGACATTTATGAAAAACAAGTATCATAAATTCAAATTATATTATTTGTGAATGACCAAACAGATTATCAAGTTTATAATTCATTTCTAAAATATAATTAGACAACCTATGGCCCATTGGGTCATTATTTCAGATATATTTCCATACCCAAACAGATGACCATGGGCAAAAATAAAACCAGTGGGAACTGGAGTGATTTCTGATTTCTTGTCAGCTTGTCCATTACGTTTTCTTGTCAGAAGCCTGCATTGAGCATTGGAAATCATGCCTGTATATATGCATGAACTTGTTCTCATGAACTTGTGGGAAACTATCAGGGGACATTGAAAATGAGCTAACTTGGCTAACTATGGCTGTAAAGAGGTGGCACTGAAGCAGCTACAGTATGGCAACCGTGAAACAATCAAAATTCTCCCAAATGTTATTCCCTTGGAAGTCATGGAACTTGATGTTCTGTAAGTTGGCTCATTTGAGATACTTTGGTTGAAGGTATTTTTCCTATGATGCACTGTTTTGCCCAGTTAAAGGTTACACAAATAAGAGTTTTAGAAGTATATAGATAAGCATTAATATTGGGAGAAAAATGTATCATTGGAAATCTGGAAAGTCACATCATTGTAATGAATTATGGTGGTACAGTGGTTAGAATGCAGTATTGCAGACTAACTCACTGCTCATTGCCAGAGTTCAATTCTAACCAGTTCAAAGTTCACTCAGCCTTGCATCCCTCTGAGGTTAGTAAAATGAAGACCCCAGATTGTTGGTGGCCTTATGATGACTCTGTAAACTGCTTAGAAAGGGCTGAAAACACCATGAAGCGGTAGACAAGTATGTGCTATTGCTCAGAACTATTTAAAACACAATCTCTCTTAATAATACTGCAGCATATTCACATTCCCCCATCTCCACATGGAAGTACTATTTGAATAATTTGGCATTAATCTTCTAGATCAGGATTTAGATTAGAATGAATAGCCAAAATGTCTGATGTCCATATCTTTAATAACATCAGAAGAGAAATGTTATAGCTACAATATGTATAGCAAATTTCTACTTTGAAGCACCAGACAAGATACAAGCCAAACAATAAATTTAGCTTTTTTTTTTCTACTTCCTTTACTGTTACTGAATGAATTGATACTTTGACAGGAGTCCGTTTATCCTGAAAATATCCTGCATTGATGTTTTCCCATTTTTTGCTTTTATTACAATGTGTACAGGAGCTTGTTTTAACAGACTGTATTTGTGCAGTTAGATGGTATAGACTTATACAATTTAGTCATATTTTGATCATTTTTGAATGATTTGTTTTTTTCAGAGTTCTTAATAGGCCTTATTTTCTTTCACCTCCAACTGGAAGAGAAAAGAACTGTCAATAACTGGTTTAAACTTGAGTTTTGATTCAACAGTAAATGTTCTTAAAAGTTAATCAGGTCAGTGAGACTTGTTCTGATAACACCAACCAAGACTCTCCTGACATTTCAATAGAGATAAATCCTTAGGGAAATGTTTTGGATAACATGGCATGGCTAATTAGATTATTATGTTGCCACTGAAAGCGACAAAATCAAATCATTCAGAATTAAATCAGTGAATATGTATTAAATCATGTTAAAAGAATTCATATCACACCTATCTTAAAGTATTATCCACATCCATACTTGGAATAATTTATTTATTTAACCTATTTTGCACACTATCTTAACAATGTGAAATGTTGATGGAATGATATTTGTGATGTGACATATTAGCTTACTTAAATATTAAGCATTTCAGGATATACATGCAAAATATCTTATACTTTATTGACACTTGATCAAAAAAATTTACATTTAGTTGAAATGTGAAATGTTCTGGAAAGCTAATGCCTAATTAGCAAATTGTCCTTTTCTATATAAGTTCACCAATCCATTTTGTGAATCATCTGTTACTGTCTTGGCTGAGAATTTCTAAAATGATTTTCCTGGGCAAGTCCCATAGATCAATGAAATTTTATCCAAAGGGAAGGTTTAATTAATAAACATGTTTCAATTATTTTTGTTTTCTTTTTTTATTAATCCTATAAATTGCCTTCAAAATGCTGCAATGTTAGCATTGGCAAAAAAAGTTTATAAATAAATATAAATGTGGTCCTTTGGATTAGTAAAAAAAATTAGAAAATTGATTTATTTCTAATATCCAGTTAGCCATGCATTTCAAAATCAGGAGTATTTATAATCAGATAAAAATTAGACAGCATATATAGATGACTGGTAACAGTGAATAATGAAATATAATTAACATATGGCACACTTATTAATGAAGATATAGATATCAATACAGATATGGAAATCCTATGCTACCTCACTTCTGTCACCATTATATCCACTCTGTAAAGGATACATTGCACACAAAATCAGCTTCTCAGATTTTTCAATATGGTGGGGGATGGAGAAGGGAAGGAATTATGGAAAATTTTGGTCCCCAATATTGGAAAATGTTGGAATCAGTAGCATAAAAATTATGAAAGATTAGCTAGTTGGAATAGATGATGAAAATCAATATAAGGATCTTGAAGCACTTTCCATTTTTTTAATGAAATGTGAAGACTTTTCATGAAATTTGAGCACTCTTTTAAGTTTCAGCATATCATACATTGCAACAGCTATGAAACTCAACCATTGTGCAATGAACCAAATGAATCTAATCCTAGATATAGGATTACTAGATATAGGACATGGTTACTCTAGAACTAAAATACTTATTTTTAACTTAAACCATATATCATATCTTTTTGCTGACTCTGTTTTATGTGAAAAATTTACTATAGTCACAAAATTATATGTGAATGTTTTCTGTGTCCCTTGATAATGCAGTCTCTTCTAAACATAGAATGGGTGAAATCAACCAATCCTGAAGAAAAAGAGGCATTTACAATCCATGTAGACAGCTGGCAGGTGAGGACTGATATCATACCAGTACTTACCCTGGAAAACTTGGACAACTTCCTTTGATTTTATACACATAGCAACTAAATTCATTCCTCAGAAATGTCTGTTACTCCCAGTGAATGAATGAATGAAGTTTATTTATTTCTTTATTTATTCATTTATTAAACTTCTTAACCCTATCTTGGAAGGGTTCTGTGTGGTAAATAGGCAATCCCACAATAAACAATCCACATAAGACTTTATAGCCTATTGCTTACATAATCACATTGAATTACACTTAGAAACAAACCAATAGCCAATGTTGGTAATGATAGAAATACAAGACAGTGTTGTAATGAAACCAAATTGTAAGTACATGGATATCTGTGGAGACCTCGATGCTTTCTGAACTTTGTTGGTTGTAGACATTTCATTATCTAACTCAGTAATGTTATCAATGCTGGTATGGATGGAGTTTGTTCCCTGTTTATATACATTAGCTACAAATTGTCTTGTTTGATGAGACAATCAGACAAACAATCAAGCAGAAAATGTGCTAATCAAGGAATTACAGAGGAGAAAACCACAAACCCACCAACACGAGCAGGATAAGCTACTATATATAAAGAGGGAGCAAACCTCACATCACTAACTCTGGTGATGTTACCTAGGTAGGTAATGAAAAATCTGTAATCAATTAACCAAGCACAGAGAATATTAAGAACTCCATAGTTCAATCCTAAAGTACAGAGATTTTTCTTCTATTGGTACACAGATAGCTCTGTATTTCACAATGATATTTTTGGGTGATCTTCAAGTTCAGTCCCATGTGCAACAAATTACAATAATTCAAGCAAGAAGTCACAAGAATGTGAGTGCTTATTCTCAATACGCCTGTCTGGAAATGGCTGCAAACCTGACTGTCAAGAATACTGATAATCTGCTTCTTGAATCCTCTCAAAAAGCCACTCACCCTCTTATCTATAACTTGCTCCAAATGAAGAGGTAAACTATGGGGTAGAATTTATCCAAGATGTTGAATCCATATGGGACTTAAGGAAGTAATGAACCAGAACCTATTTCAAAACAGATACCAGATCTTATTCTTTTAAGGGGGCATTGATTACAGCAAGAACCAACTCCTTGTCCCAACAACAGCCTTCTTAACAAGCAAGGTGGAGTGAAGAGCAAGGTTGCATAAGGAAGAGTTGACATTGTCCATTTTCTTGAGAACCTGGTATCAAAAACATGCCAATAACACTGCAAAGTGCTACTCCTGAATACTATTTATCTACCTTCCAAATTGGAGCAAATATATAAAACAACCACTGGCCAAATTTTTACAATTCATACTAGGCAATTCTTCCAGCCCATTTTTCCCTAAAATAACTCCCAGGTTAGTTCAACTGGTTGGCACGCTGCAGATTTAACGCGAAGTAATTGAGCTTTGTTATCCTTCTTGCAATGATATCAACTTGAACTTCTGTATTAGCATCTGATAATGTGTTTGGTCATGTTACCTCCTCATTTGCTGCTAGTATTGTTAATAGCATGTCTTTGTCCATTTCATTTTCTAGAGCTTCTCAGAATATAGATAAGGAAACAGAGGTAACTCAGGCATTGAATGGGGCCAATTAGGTGTGAGCCCATCTAATGCCTTCATCACATCTGTATTATAGAGATCATCTATGGACAAAATACAACTGCTCTAAGCTCTGGGAAATTCTCCAAGGATCATATGTAAGTCCACCTTAAGTGCATTAGGCACTTGGAGTGGGCCATCTCCATTGGTTCATTTCTCTGTATAAATTAGTGGCTCTGTCTTCTAATCCCAAGGTCCCAAAGAAGTGATCTTCCCACAAAATGAGATATAATAGAAATGTTCTACATCACCATATCTTATTTCATCTCCTCCAAGTTTACAAATCATAATGGCTGAGTCACATATTTCACAAAGCCCAAAGCAAATAACATTATAGCTTAATGCAATGGTGGATCTAACTCACATGATTATACTGTATTTGCAAATATTTAATCAACTTTTCCAAAGGAGCTGTTTGTAAATTTAAAGTGTATTGTTCATTTTATTTCATCAGTGAAGATGCAATATTTAAAGTATTTTATGCATCCTGGATTATGTAGCTTCATCTGCAAAACATGTACCCAGTTCCTCCACTGGGGCGTCCATTACAGCTGAAAATGAAAATAATATAAATCCCAAGAATCAAATTCCCCTTTAGCTAGGAATTGGGGTGGATTGTTTTATCTAAGAGAAGTGTTGGAAGGGGCCATTTTCAGTATGTAAGGCAATGAACAAGATTCAGATTAGCTGCTGCGAAAGTTCTGCCAATGGAAGAGAAGAGAATTAGTGAAAAGGCCTTGTTGTTAAGCCAGTAAGGCATCAGCCCAGATTGGCCTGCTCAAGGTAAGTGACCTTCATAAATCTTCCTATATATCAAGTACCAAAGTAAATTCATATTGATTACATCTGAATTCCTGACAAAAGCAAAACCGCGATACAGGTGGTATTTAAGAAAAAAACAGTTCTTTGCTATGGTTTGAGCCTTTTATAACAGAGTAGTCCAACCAATTAAGGCTCCTAGGTACTGCAGACTGGTGAAAAAGAAGGATGATGGAAAGATATTTATGTCTTGCTGGATCTTTTTGCTTCCATTTTATTTTACTGATTTATTTTTGCCAGCTATAGGAAGTAAGCCTTTGGAATAACAAAAGAGAGCTGGCTGAAATTATTCCCATGACTTGTAGGAGAGAAAGCCAAGAAAGAGTTGAGTTAGTAAAACCCCTCAGATTTTCTGAGAAAGCTTTGTGAACCTCACAGTGAGCAAGTTGTGACTTAAGGTCAGATTCTCCTCACCTTAAGACCTATATGCATCTAAGAAAAACTCTGCTAACACTCAGAAGCAAAAATATTGCACCTGTTTAACAATCTGGGGAAATAAAACAGTGGGAGAAAATCCTTTCTAATGTGTTATTTTGGGTATACTTGAAATATGGAGAGGTGATTAGACAATAAAGGCAGAACAGTAGAATCACGTTATGCCATCATTTACCTTTATACTTAAAATTATCTGGCCCTGTCCTGATCCCATGAAAATTTCATCTATTTCCTTTCTTTGATTAAAGAAATAAAATCACTAACAATTTCTCTTTCATCTGGTTCAGTGTGTGCAATGAAAAGGTACAAAAGAACTACGCACAATAGTAATTCTAATTAAACTACAATAAGTCTAATAAAATTTAAACAATCAGGACAAACAATATTTGTTCTTAATTCACAACTTGCTTTCAATACAAATAACATATGTCTGACTTTTGGCTTCATGTTATTTATTCTGCCTGAAACATCTCCTTTAATAATTGATTTCCTTTAATAAAAGGAGTCCTCATTACCTATTGCCTCACTGAAATTATTATTCAGCTTTGTGTCCATATATGACATCATAGCATCCCACAATCACGTATCATTATTTGTGTGCTTTGTAACTGGCTTCAGGCAAGAAAGCCAAAGTAATATGCATCTTCCATTATTAATGACCAAACTGAAAGTGATGTTATAAACTATCATATGATTTTTGCCTTTCCACTTAGTGATTGCAGTGCTTACCAATGGAATTCCCAGTCCCAGTTGTGTTAGCTAAACAATAAAGGTAAAGGTACCCCTCGCACATATGTGCCAGTTGTTTGTGGCTCTTAGCTGTGGTAGTTAAGCAATAACTATAATTATATCCTTGATTTGCCACTTATTCATTATTCATAAGTTTCCAGCATGGCAAGTATCATCACACACAACTCCTCAAATATCTGAATGGAATAAATAATAATTCACAAGGAGTTGTTGCCCTTGAAGTGTCTTTGAAAGGAAACAAGCAGACATTAAAATAACTAGGAACGGAAAGGGATTTTTGGTAGCCAGTGTATTTGTTTTTCAAAAATGGAAGCCTATGAAGCTCTTGTCAAACCTAAATTTCATACCCTAAATAAGGCATGTATAGTAATAGGAATAACAATATTATTTATAAAAATACAACTGTTAAAGGAAAAATAAACATTGTCTATGGCCCTTCCTTCTATCCTTCCTTCCCTTCCCCCTCCCTCCCTCCCTTTCTGCAGTGGAAAGCATCTCTTTTTTATTTGGTCTACATTAATATCTGATCCTTGAATTGGAATCTAACACATTTCTTGATCAAATGTGATTGATTTCATATCAGCTTAATAAAGTATAAACTCTTTCTTCTTTCTATTCATTAGCCTAGGTAAACTCCTGCCAAAGGCCACTACTGTCTTTCCTTTTTGACAACTTGCTGAACTAAGAGATTTCTACAATACCACTTTCCTCTCAGGAGATGATTTCACCTCTTAATATTATACTTCATTATCTCTTCAATTACATTATACATTGTGCACTTTAAGCACCCTGTGTAACTGAACTGTAAATCACTTTTTGCTAAAACAAAGATAATAATAACTGATCCAAACAGCAGAGTTCACTTTTGAAACATGAAAGAAAATGCATATAACTACGTACACAATGAAAGCAGTTCTTAAAGCCCATGTCACACTGCACCAACGGATGGAAAGAGGATGTAAAACGGAGAGAAACACTTGCCATCCGTTGGTTAATGCAATGCAATTCCGTTCTGTACTCACTGCCTCCGTTTTTCATCCTCTTATCCGTCCAGCATCCAATCTATTGACATTTCATCCACTCAAAAAGTTTTGAGCTGCACAAAACTTTTTGAGCAGTTTATAAACATACATACATACATACATACATACATACATACATACATACATACACAATATACATACATGCATAGAGATAGATATAGATATAGATAACAGATACAGATAAAAGAACCCAATACATAAGCCTGAGGTTGGCAATGAGATTCTGCCAAAACATCACTATATAAAAAGCAAAAATATTAAAGCCCATGTCACACTGCACCCAACGGATGAGAAAGAGGATGTAAAACGGACAAAACAGCTTGCCATCCGTTGGTTAAACCGCGATGTATCCGTTCTGTACCACTGCCTCCGTTTTTGCTTCTCTCTCTACGTCCAGCATCCGTTATTGATGTTTCATTCCGCTCAGAAAATTTTGAACTGCTCAAAACTTTTGAGGCGGAAAATGTATCCAATGCGTCCATTCTGCATCCGCTAGGCATACGGGGGACATCCGTTCTGCCATCGCTATATCCGTAGGCATCCGCTGCACATCCACGCAACTCAAATCCGCTCCAGCGGTAAACGGACGCAGGGAGGAAGCGGAACGGACATGGAATGGACACGCAGCGTTAGTAGCACGGACGGAGAAAGGATGAAAGCGGTGCAGCTTCGCAAACAAAGCAATAAAAATGGAAAAAACGTTCGCAGAGGGGGACCTATCTGCTTCCATCCACTAGGCTTCCGTTCCGCATCCGCTTTCCATCCGCCCCTGTGTCCTCTCCCCGTCTGTTCCTTCCGTGTTATCCGCTCTGGTTATGCAAATTTTTGCCCTTTTGGAGCGGAATTAAACAACGGATGGAACTGGAACATTTTTCTCATCCGCTGTGTCCTTTTTACAAATGTTTTGCATCCGTCGGCCAGTGTGACAGGGCCTTAAAACATTTAGTGGAATCGAGGTGGAAATCCTAAACTACATAAAAGAGTAATAAAATATTCATGCATACTTTAAAATGAATACATGCATCTTAACTTGTAGATTTCTAAGAATTAATAATTTAGTAGCTTGTATTGATGAGAAGCAAATAAGTTGGAAGAGTATGTTGGCACCATTAAAGAATATTTAAAGAGCTCTCTATCCCTCTAAAGAATTCTCAAATATCCTTTGGAGTATTTGAACTGACATAGATAAGTCTTGTTTTGAAACCAGAACACTGCTAGTCTTTAAATTATTGTTTTGTCTATAAATCTATAACTGTCATGCATTTCTAATTGGCTACATTCTAAATATTCAAACAAAGATGTACAGGAGATATATTTAGAGCTGAAGGGTATAAATTTGAATATATATTGAAAAGTCTTAATAGTAAAGCACATTGTAACTTTTTATTTTTCTCGACTGTTTCCAAGTAGGTATAGGAAGGTTCCCTATAAAGCCATGAAGAATCACTGCAAATCTAAAAGTAATACTGTATTATGTAGATCTGTACTTGTCCTCTTTCTATGCAATATATTTGCCTATTAAATCATTATAAAACATTGCAACTGGTTACTTTGGCTGTTAAACATAAGTATTCAGATATATTTTCATCTGTTACAGTTTAAAGTTTAGTAAGAACATTAAAGCACTTATTCATAACTGTTACATCAAGGAGAGAAATAAATCTTATTCCACCTTTGTTCATCACTGTACATTCTAGCCTGCCCAATTTTTTTTAAAAAAAAAACTCCAGTCAGGTTATACTAGAGTAAAAATATAAACAGATATTCTAGAAAGATATGCTTTGCTTAACCATCAAATACGGTTTAAGGCTCAGTGAAAAAAATGAAAATGTTTTTTTAACATAACTATAGGTAGGCACTTTTGGAATCATCTGGAGAAGAGAATGCCAAGTGTGAGGAGGGGCACAGAGAAATCCTGTGCTCTTGAGCACATTTCCTCCCTCTAGACACCTTAGGGACTTTTAATGGGTCTTCCTTAGATATTTAAAACTGATTAATCTCTTTCCTTCCTTTCTTTCCCAGTCTGTTCCTCAACAAGTCTCTCTCTCTCACACATAAATGCACATTAATAAAAATTTAAGAAACCCTAAAAATTGCACACAAGAAAGCAAAAATCTTTCAGAAAATAGCTTTGAGATAGTAGATGATAGATAGATAGATAGATAGATAGATAGATAGATAGATAGATAGATAGATAGATAGATAGATGATAGATATTGTAGGAAATTCATAACAATATGTTGGGATGCAATAGCAATAACACTAAGACTTATATATTACTCCATAGTGCTTGCTGTACCAACTGCGTTATAATTCTTAGCAATAGCACTTATATACTGTTTCACAGTGCTTTACAGCTCTCTCTGAGTGGTTTACAATGTCAGCATATTGCCCCCAATAATCTGGGTCCTCATTTTACTGACCTCAGAAGGATGGAAGCCTGAGTTAACCTCAAGACCCATCAGGATCAAACCCCAAGATATGGGCACGGTTAGCCTGTGGTAGTGAATTCTAACCACTGTACTACCAGGGCTCATGCATCATGCCAGGGCATGACCTAATCTAAGTCAAGTAAATCACTGAAAGTAGATAATCAGGACCCCAAACATTATTGAAGTTATTACCTTATTGACATTGGCTTTGGTAGATATTCTGACTCAGCATCTAGTTATGTATGCTCCAATACCATACCAATTACTAATCTTTGGAAGTAACTACTGTATCTTCTAGAATAATTAACACATTTTAATTATCTATCCTCAAGCCAAATTGGAATGAATAAAGCTAATAACACATTTAAGTTTGTAGATAGAACAACTAGTCTGCCGTCACTTGTTAATAAATATAAGCTGCATCCCTGCAGTACAACCAAAGCTCTATCTTGTGGTGTATCCCAAAAGTGTTATCACCAATAGTATATTGCTATCACAAATAATGAATAATGACTCTGGTGGACTATTAACATTGAAATGGCAATTTCCTATTTTCAGAATTATCTGTAATCACATTTAATCACCCAGATCTCCAGGCCATTAATCCATTTCATATTTTTGTACATAACTAGTAGTACAAGATAACTTATGTTTCAGCTGTGATATTTATTATATGGCTACTGTAGATAAACTACCAATGTCAATGCAAATTCACAAAATATTTACAGCTAAACTCTCTGCAAATTTCTGCAGACACATACAGACCTTCTTCCAGTAGCACCTTTTTCCAGCCATTTCCAGTCCATTACATGAGTGATAAATTCCTCTTGGAGACCACAGGCATTTTTTGTTTAATATTGATGGTCTTTCTTAAACTTTTCTACTTTTCTCACTTTTCTCAACTATTACCTCACCTTCCAGGATATATGAATATTCAGTAATCAGGATTATCAACTGCCTGCTGAGGGATTCAATTTGATTTCTACCTTTTTCAGTGTTCATCTAGAATCTGGGTTGGATTCTAGATGTTTAATACCTGTTGTGGATCTTTCAAGGCAGATGTTAGTACTACTACTGGCATTTTGCTGGGTGGCTACTGTTGGCCTTTGTCTCCTGAGAAGGACTAGGGAAGACATGATAGCAGTATTCCAATATTTGAGGGGCTGCCACAGAGAGGAAGGGATCAAGCTATTTTCTAAAGCATTTGTAGGCCAGACAAGGAATAACAGATGGAAACTGAACAAGGAGAGATTTAACCTGCAAATAAGGAAAAACTTTCTGACAGAACAATCAACCAATGGAACAGCTTGCCCTCAGAAATTGTGGGAGCACCATCACTTGAGACTTTCAAGAAGAGATTGGACTGGCATTTGTCAGAAATGGGGTAGGGTCTCCCGCTTGGGCAGGGAGTTGGACTTGATGACCTACAAGGTCCCTTCCAACTCTGATTATCTGTTATCTGTTATCCTGTTGAACTTCCAAACAGCCATATTACTCTATCTCCAAACCTCCAACTCTTCCTTTGTTTTTATCAGCTTTTATGTTTTGACAATTTGGATTGATACAGGACAAGTTTCCCTTTTGGGGGGAAGTTATAGGGTACAACCCTCAAAGTACCTCAGAAAGCAAATTATTCTCCAAAGCACCAGAGGGCAGGACAAGAAACAATGGTTGGAAACTAATAAAAGAAAGAAGCAACTTGGAATTAAAGAGAAACTTCCAAATAGTGAGGACAATTAACCAGTGGAACAGCTTGCCTTCAGAAATCATGGGCACTCTGTCACTGGAGGTTTTTAAGAAGAGAATGAACAATCATTTATCTGAAATGGTATAGGTTCTCCTGATTGAGCAGGGGACTGGACTATAAGACCTCCAAATTCCCTTACACCTTATTCTATTCTATTCTACCTTGAGGCCTCTCTGTTGCTAACTCAAGCAAAACCATGTATGTTCCTTTGCAGTTCAAGTGAACTTTTATTTTGGTGGGGACTTTATTTTGGAGACAACTCAAATATACATCAGATCAAGCACAAGGCTGAAATCTCTTTGGGGACTGTAGTTATGCTACTCCATTACTCCTGTACTTTGGAGAGAATGTCAGCGTGCAGGGTTGCACTGTTCCTGCTTCATGGTAGGCTAAAGAGAATATTGCAGGACTTTTAGAGGGATTCTAAAAAGAATTCTATCCTTGACTCTTATGACACCCAAGAGTACCAACTTGCTTAGCCACAAAGCTCTGTGGGAGCTTGGGTGTGGCCAATGGCTTCTCCACCAGCAAAAACATGGATGGTGTTTGTGATACCACTCCAGCCTCATTATATTATCCACATTATGCAATTATTTCCATTAGTTAGAGTAAGTACTATTTTATTTTATTTTTATTTATTTATTTTGCATTTTATTATGTTCTTCATTAATAGATAAAAAGCACATCAACAGCATTTCCTTATTGGCAAATGAATTTATTGATAGCACACAATTAATGTTGTAGTGCCTGTATATTTTGGGAACTGATTCCAAAGGAAAATACTGTGCTAAGTTATAAAAGTTCCTATTGGCAAGAGTGAAAAATACAAAGACCATCCAATGAAGTGAAAGTCATATCCTAGGGTGGCTGATCAGCCAAATCCCACCTATCAGGATGATTGGCAGTCACAGTAGGTTCTCTCATAAACTCTTTTGCTTCTGTTGCACCAGTGTTGTTGCCTCTGGCAGTGGTCTTGGCTGCTGTGCCAGTGAAACAGCAGGCATTGGTTCATAATGCCAATCACACCAGAACAGTTTTTACTTGTAACCTTATAATTTTATTTCTAGTCTAATAGAAAACACACAGCATTGATCAAGCAAGGTGTTTTATATATTTTTTTAAAAATTGAGTGTAGTATTTTCTATTAAAGTTTGGTTTCTGCTATGTTGGCTTTAATTTTACATGTGAATATTCTGTTTTGCTGGATTCTTACTAATAGCTCTTTCAATGAATTATAGTCAACACCAAAATACATGCAGTAAAATCTCTTTTAAAATTACAAATATTTAAAAAAAAACAGAAGATTTTTTTCTAATTGGGTCCATCTGGGATTTTTCCATTATATAATGAAAACTTAATTGATAATCAACACTTTTAATTTCATTGACTCCTGAGATTCTAAAAAGAAAAAAAGCTTGCTGCTTCAAAAGCAAGATAAACATTTTGATCAACTAAATCAAATTCATATTCTAGAGATAAATTAAATGTAAACCATTATTATTTCCCGGTTAAATGAAAAGTACCAAATATAACAGTTCTGATAAACTCTACTTCTCACTTTAGATTTCTTCCTAGTAGAAAGCAAGAATGCCTCAAAGGTGCTTTTTTTGAGAGAGAGAGAGACAACTGTACTTTCTGGGTTTTCTTTGAAGACATTTAGCTTCTCAGTCCAGTTGCCTCTTGAAAAAAAAAAGCAGCTTTGGGATAACCATGACCTGGATGACTGAGACAAAAAGACAAGAATGTTAAAATTCTTGCTTGACTCATATTTCTAGAACTATGGACAGCAAAGCAATTCAAATATTAAGATTTGATAATCTACAATAAATCAGAAAGTCACTAGTTATGCACTTGTATATCCATGGAGATCCACACACGGAACAAATCTACGAAAGGGAACAAGTGACAAAATGTGCTCTGCAACCTCACAACACATGCATCTTATGTATTTCTGTGGGATACTGCAACCCCAGTAGGAATAGGCAGAGCTTGAATTGATTATGTGCCATCAAGTTATTTTGACTTCTAGTAATCTTATCTTTGCCACAGTAAGGCAGTACAGCAGGACCTGGGAGAACTTGCATCTCCACATGCATTTTACCATTTTGGTATTATCCAAATTACCTGAAGACCTCCTGCTTTTCTCTCCACACTTCATGCAAATATTTTCACAGTTACCTTTAAAAGTGTTTCACTAACAAGAAGAAATAACCATTTTTTTCCCCACAGAAGAAACTAAACAAATCCAGGTCTATTTGAATTCTATCAGCATTCTTCAGCATAAAAAAATTGTTCACCTGCAAAGAAATAGATTCTCATTTGCTGTAATTGGTGTTAGCAAACATACTTTTGAATAGCTTTTGAAATATATTGTATTACTTTGAAAGATTCAATAATAGTAGTAGCAAAGAACTGGTGAGAGTATCAATAATAGTAATAATAATTCTTAACTTTCCATAATTAAAATTAAACAGATAACAGACTGCCATAATAAAAATAATCCCAGTAAAATAATAACTAAAACTAAAATGAGCCTTAGATGGATATATGGTCTCCTGCTATAGGAAAAGATAAATGTATATGACTTCAACAGACATCAAAGACTCAGCTTTGAAGATGTCAAGAGAATGGAAAAATAGTATTAATTACAATATCTAGATTTGAGGTGGACAATCCATAGCTCACAAAGAAGCATTATAAGAACAACTTCAGGATCCAGCATTTAATTCTCATGTTTTTAATTCAGGATTTCATTTGTTTGCATGTTTATTCATGTACATATTTCATTGCAACCTATTTATGTAATAATATTCTTCCAAAAAACAATGTATGTTGTTTGTTTGCTTGCTTGCTTTAAATGTGATTCATTGATAAACAGTACCTGGAGGATCAGGGAAGAGAAAATAATACCAAATATGTATTCAGAAATGCCAGGAAAAAAAATAAATGTTTTAGCTTGGCTCCGGAAAAAGAACAACATGGGGACCAAATGTGCCTTTGGTCATTGGGATTGAAACAATATGGATTCTGAAACAATAATCATGAAACATTGGTTTGGATCCAAATACCCCAGTGTATAATTACTGCTTATAATGAGAGGTCCCTTGTTTCCCTTCTGAGTATCAACAATTCAACTACCTGACATTTCCAGATGCTTCCTAACCCTCTGGAATAAAAGAAGGGGTTCATCTTATAAGAAAGAATTGACAATATCCATTATTAAACAGAAATTCTTCTTATGTTCAGGCATTTTTAATCCTTAATTTTAAAGAACAGAAAAGAAAGGAATGAGGTTATGTGATGTTCAACCAATAACTGCATTTATGTTCAAGAAGCATCATAAATATAACTGCTGGCAAAGCTGGTAATATTTGAAAATGAGAAAAAGTGGAAGCAAAAAGAAGCCTGTCAACTCTTCTGCAGAACAAAAATGTTACATTTTTCTTTTTTATTTCAGAGCTGCGGCTATACATGTACAATACATGAATAGAAAAGAAAAACAAATGTATTATAAACATGGAGCATGGAAAAATGTGTAGCACTATGCATACAAGTAAAGCTCTCTGAAATTCTATTTTTAAAGGAAAATTAGATAATTAATTCACCTACCAATTATGAATTCTGTGACTTCATTTAGAGAAGTGACTATGATATTATCAAGAATTATGTTGGCAATAACCTTTGTCTGTGTATGTACATAATAAGAGTGCAAATGTTTATGTGTGTATGTACATAATAAGTGTGCAAATGCAGTTGTCACAACGTGGGAATATTTATAAAGTGGCTCATAATAGAAGTTTAAAGAACATATGGAAAGGTAACTAAGTCTCTTTTTCCCCTAAATTTGCAAGAAACTTTCCCCAACCAAGACTGGGAAAAATATTTGGGCTGATTATAAGGCAGTGCAGCTGAGCAGGGATGAGAGATATTGTAAATCTATTAGCAAGGCATTTCTCGGCTTCATTTCTGTTTAATATTTCTTTCAACTGTAAAATTGCATTATGTTAATGCAGTGTACAATCTAAATGATAAAAGCAGCTAATGTGATTACCTCTTGCTGTGCTATAAACCTTTCAGTAAAGCAAGCATTCAACTATTTCTTATGATGGCAGTGTTATGTGCAGTGGATTACATGCAGATCATTTTAAAGCAGTTGGAATATGCCTTAAATTTACACATTCTATCAGGACACCAGGATAAAGCATTGGAAGCAGACTCAAATAACCCTTCCTTGAACTGCATTAGTGAGGCCCAGGGGACTGGTCCCTGTCATTTCACAGAAACAAAAGCAAAGGTGACTGCAAAACAGTAGATAAAAAAAGGTTTTCTACAATCCTACCTAAGCGTATGAGAAATCCTAGTGACAGAGTGAGTGCAGCTAAGAAACACTTTCGAAAGGAATGATGTGTTCTTTTTCTAAACTAAGATTAAAGCCCATGTCACACCGAACCAACGGATGCAAAGAGGATGTAAAACGGACAAAAAACCTTGCCATCC
>BHFT01015023.1:0-11241 GCA_004320025.1 Laticauda laticaudata | reverse complement strand
GGCTTGAGCCAATGTTCCTCTTTCTACATCCTGACTTAAATAAAGACTTTGCTGTTGGAACCCGGTCTACCTCGTGCTTTTCCGAACAAAACAAAAGGGAAGTTTTTCTTCCCTTTGCATCTGTAGAGAAGTTAGTCTTCTACAGTAATGATTAAGGTTAGCATCCAATTAATCTCTCATTATCATACAAGTAGGTAGCAAAATCATAGCCGAGAACAAAGGTAGCAAGATGCAAAGCAGCCCTTACCTCTATTATACCTATCCGTCTCCCATGAAAGTAATTGGGAAAAAATGTTTTTTTTTCTTCTGACAAGAAATGCTGACTTGATTACAACACAGTAATACTCAGTCTAAGCCAGTATTAATAAATCCCAGTGTCATTGCTCACATCACAACCTACATTGAAACAATCCATATCATGGTTTAAAATGATATAATTCACACATGAGGCTAAGATAAAAGTAGGTTTTCCCACACATTATGCTGAAATTGCAACAAAAGCCTGCTCTACTGTACGTGTGCATTTTATATATTCTGGTAGATTGTTCAAAGCAGCTGGTTTGGTTTAGTGGTTAAGGCATCAGGATGCAAACTGTAAGTTCTAGTCATGCCTTATGCACAAAGCCAGCTGGATGACTCCCTGGGCCACTCATTTTCTCTCAGCCCTAGGAGACAATGCCAAACTATTTCTGAAAAAAAAATTGTCAAGAAAGTTGGAATTTATCCAGGCAATCAACAGCAGTCAAAAACTGACTAGAAGGATCTCTCTCTCTCTTCCTCTCTCTCTCTCTCTCTCCCTCCCTCTCCTCCTCTCTCTTTCTCTTTTTCTCTCTCTCTCTCACAAGCTAATAGTTCAAATGCAGACCACAGTTTATATTCAGTTCTTATTGTATTGTGAATGGACACTTGTGGTCAATAAGATTGTCCTTTTCCTCTCTATTTTCTGTGACCACTTAAATTTGAGAAAGACAGTGATTAATGGAGAGACGATAATTTGAACTCTCATTGCTTAATGAACAATGTTTTGAACAATGGGGAATATAATCCTAAATTAGATCAGCAAATTGGATTTTATCATAGTTTTACATCTTTCAGATATTATTGTTCTGATTGAATTTAAAACTGTTTCAACATTTTAATTTATTTTTAATTTTGGAGACAATCTGCAATATAAGTAAGGTTCTCAAAGTTGCTATAATTGGACTTTGGTTGCTTTATGACTATTTTGCATCCTTCAAAGTTTTCAAGCTTGCACTGCTGGAATTCAGCATCAAATAATTGGCTGTTCCCCACCCATTAACATGCATTTAAAGAATTCATCTTTTCTGCCTCCAGTAGGAACATTGTGTCATCACAAAGCCCTTGGAGACTTAAAGAACATTTTAAAAAATGTTCTATAGCTACACAAATGTTGCTTATCCCTAGTTAAACATGGATCTAGATATGACGGGTAAGCTATTTCATTTTTTATTAATGTTATATAGATGAAAATGGGTTAGACATTGTTTAGCAAAGAAATCCATTTAATAAAATACCTTAAGATTTATTGCTGAAATCATATCTCAGAGTTCAAATTTGCTTAGAAAGTTTTTTTAATGTATCAAATTTCCATAGCATTCAGAGTAACTGCTAATGGTAGAAGCAATTTATGTTCAACTGGCATATAAATAAGCTTATATATGTTTAATTAGGCAATTTAAGCATTGTTTAAAATGAGCTGCAACAAGATAACCTTCACTCAATAAATCATCATTAATTTTAATCAGCTATATTTGTTAGGAGTTTTTGTGCCACTATCACAAAAGGCTTAATTAGAATCTAATGTAGCATTTATATCTGTGTCTTCTTCTCTCAAAAAGGCTGCCTTAATGAATATGTGGCTTTTTCTCTTGACATCTCATCAATGAAATGATCCCAGTTGACTTTTCAGTCCATGTAGCTGTAGCTGAAATAGATGGCATTTTGCTAATCCGTATACTGTGTTTCACATTTCAGTCATGTACTGGTAAGGCAAACATGATCAAATTGCTGCTTTGCATATTGAAATGCTTAAATGTACTGTACGTTTGAAAAAATAATAGATATTTATCTCCATTTTCAAATATCCATTCCAGAAAAATAAGACAGCATATACAGTATGTGTTATTAATTAGCTTAATCTCAGTTAATGCCAGTGGTGCTTTTTCAAAAGGCAACCAGCTTTGTTTTTCCTTGAAGATGTTTCACTTCTCATTCAGGAAGCTTGAGCTAGAACTGAAGAAGCTATTTGGATGGGAAGTGAAACTTCTTCAAGGAAAAATGAAGTCCAGTTGCCTTTTGAAAAAGCACCCTTGGGACAGGAGTGAGATTCAACTGGCATTACTACCGGTTTGGTGATTATGTTTTATGCTGCATGTGCATGTAAAATAATCTTAGGTTGTGCCGCCCGGACATCTAAGAAGCACTGTGCATAGGTGCACAGCATTCGAAAAGCCTCTTTTTCCCTGCTTTTTCAACCTCAGCTGTGCCGCACAAAGCAGCTGAGGTTGGAAAAGCAGGAAATAATGGACAGGTAAGAGCCTGGGTAGGCGGGTGGGCCAAACAGCAGCAAACACAGTACCAGTTCTGTGTCTGCTACTCTTCAGAGCTACTGGCTATATAGAACCAGGCAGAATCAGTAGCATTCTACCCTTGCTTTAGGACAGCCATGACCTGGATGACTGAGACAATTTCAGTTAATGTGCTCAGTTAATTTATGACTGGGAGAATGGGAGAATATGTATGTATGAGAGGAAGACAGAGAGCAGAATCAGGACTATAGACATTGAAAAGGTGAGTTTTAACTCTGCTGTATGATGTAACTGACGTCAAGTAACTTCAGTTCATATCAGCAAAGATTCCTTTACTAATACAAAGAATCTTGGAGGGATGATTTGTCAAGCATGTAGGTGATGGACTTGATAAAAGATTAAACTTTTCCTCCCTTATTTTTGATTCTAGAAAATATTGCTAAATCCCAGACACTTCTTCCATCCAATCATTGAAAGTTTGAATTTGAAGATGATGAAGGAAAATGATAGTCCAGAACAAAGCCATATAATCAGAGACAGAAATTTGGTGGCTCCATTACAGTATTTGAGAGCCCACCCCCAAAGTTGCCAGCAAATTAGCATATGTATAATTAAAAGTGTACCTGAATAGTAATTATGTGAATTGTGTTGAATTAATGTAGCTTAATTTTAGATAGTTTCAAGGGTCAATTATGATAAATCCAATTTATTTTCTGGCTGTATCCACTTGTTTTGGTCCTACCTGCTTTGATGAGAATGTACTTTTTCCCTGCTCAGCATATTAGAGGTTCTCAGAATTGCAAAATCATCTGATACAATTATCTTTCATTCTCTTGCTCTTTCTAGAAAAAATATGCTACAGCATAGGTAGTTGTAGCTGCTTCCATATGACTGATTATATTTTTGTTTATGAATTTTAATTCTGTAAAATGGTCAACATTGATCCTGAATTAAATATAAATATTGAAACATCTGTGCTGTAAATGTCTCTAGAAATAGGCCCATGATATCCACATCACACTAAAGATGCTATTTTAGCATTTCCCAGACATCATAGTAGGGAAGAAGCTCAAATATATAAGCTTCATCTGAACTGGAACTGGACATGTCTAATCTAACAAAGAGGATGACTAAGAGGTGACAGGATAGCAATCTTCCAATATTTGAGGGGCTGCCACAAAGAAGAAGAGGTTGATATATTCTCAAAAGCACCTGAAGGCAGGACAACAAGTAATAGATGGAAACTTATCAAGGAGAGATCCAGCCTAGAACTAAAAACAAATTTCCTGTCCGTGAGAACAATTAATCAGTGAAATTACTTGATTCCAGATGTTGTGGGTGTTCTAACACTGGATGTTTTTAAGAAGAGATTGAACAACCATTTGTCTGAAATGGTAAAGGCTCTCCTGCTTGAGCAGAGAGTTCCACTAGAAGACCTGCAAGGTCCCTTCCAACTCTGTTATTCTGAATTTAATTCTGAATTTTCTCTTGCTGATTATTGGCTTGTTTTTTTTTATTATGTAGATGTTTTCATCCCTTTGAGGCAGTTCAGACAAGATGCACAAACCATGTGCCTGTAATGTAACCTCTTAATGTAAGTTTACAGTAACAGAATCTTTCACATTTGGAAGCACCTCTCCTCTTTTACCTTTTTGTCCCCTTTCACTTTTCAGAAACCTAGGAAGAATCCCTTCTGAAATGTTTCCCATTGCTTGTACACATTGCATGAAGTCAGTAAAACAGATTATATAGTAATCTTATTATGTCTGTCAAGGACCTTGGAGTACTCATCTCAAATGATCTAAGTGCTAGAGCCCACTGTAACTACATAGCGAAAAAGGCATTAAGAGTTGTTAACCTCATCCTGCGTAGCTTTTTCTCAGAAAATATCACACGACTATCTGGAGCATACAAAACTTTTGCTAGACCAATATTTGAATATAGCTCATCAGTCTGGAACCTGCATTACATATCTGATATTAATACAGTGGAGAAAGTCCAGAAATATTTCACAAGAAGAGTTCACTACTCTACTCGTTGCAGAATACCTTATGCCACCACTATGCCACCTTCAGTCTGATTTAAGTATAGTATATAAAACCATACATTGCAATGTCCTACGTGTCACTGAATACTTCAGCTTCAACCATAACAGTACAAGAGCACACAATAGATACAAACTCATGGTTAACCGCACCAAGCTTGATTGCAGGAAATACAACTTCAGCAACAGGATGGTCAACACCTGGAATACTCTACCTGACTCTGTGGGTTTCTTCCCCAAACCCCAAAAACTTTAACCTTAAACTGTCTACTATTGACCTCACCCCTTTCCTAAGAGGTCTGTAGGGGGCATGCATAAGTACACCAATATGCCTACCATCCCTGTCCTATTGTTTCTTTTATTTTTCTTATATGTATCCATTTCATGGATTCATAAATATGTTTATACTTATACCTGTTATCTTATAATCGCTTGGCAAAATAAAATAAATAAAAGGAGCTTTAGGACAACATCATAGAATTAAGAATATTGTAGGCAAGGTGTCTGAGACAGAATACAGTGGTCTACAAATTATCAATCTCCAAGATAAAATATGTTAATTTTACATATTTTTATTAGATAAATAAGAAAACAGGTGATAAAGGTGCTGGTTGGCTAAAGTTTTCAAGATATTTCACAATAAAGATTGATACACAGGTGGGTATATTTGCTACAGGGGAGAGAGATGTGTTATGATCATGATGCCTCATAACTTCTCAATAAAATGCGATAGAACAATGAAGATGCTACCACATGGAATGATCCTACTGCAGTTCACAAGAGAAAAGCCAAAAAGTAGAGTTTAGAGACCAAATAAAGATGGAACCTTGTTGTTTAATCTGATGTTAAATAGAGTACATTACATTACTGTAACTGTACATGTTACAGTAGAGCTTGTCAGTTTTTCATGCAAAAATCATGAAAATGTTACATGAAAAACCATAAACAAATGGAAAATTATGTTATTGGTATCAATAAAAGGATATATTTATAATGATTTGTGTTGCACCATTCTCATTGTTAGATCACATTTTGCAGAAACATTATGGAACATAATCGCACATCCCCCTCATAAACTGGAGACAATAAGACTCAGGATTTAACTTTGCTTTATTAGTGACTCAATTCTGGAAAAATTAAGCTACTTTCATTTTCAAAGCTCTCTCCTTGTAGACCAGTGATATTAATTTTAAACCCAACCCCCTGGTATTTTCTTCCCATTGCATCCTATATTTAATGTAAATGTTATTTCCTCATGTTTTCCTCTTCTCTTTGTTCATTTAAGTCAGTGACCCAGTAAGCATGCATAAGAAGTTCAAAATATTGAAATAATTTTAGTTGATTGTTACTAGCTGTGAATGAAAAGTAATTAATTATCCCATTAACTGATCCATTAGCTAATTCTTGAGCCAGGTATCTTCTGTGTTGACAGTGGAACAATATGCCTCCCCTTCTTTTCAAAATGATCTCAATAGGGAATGCCCATAGGGAGGATCAAAACATCAAAAAAAGAAGCCATAATTGTATAATAGAAAGCCTGGCCCTTTTTTAAACGTGTCTTGATGTTACAGTACGAAGGGGTGGGACATTAATTACTAGATCATAGCCATCATTTTGACTCTTTTTGACATTCACATTCATTGTTGCTGTCCTCTATGGAATTGTTAGATGATTGATGGTCTTCCTGATGATCCATGACCACCAATAAGACAGTGGAATTCTGAATTCTGAATATGATGTGACATGCATTGCCTCTTTCCTAGGCCCGAATGGAATTACTTGCTGTCATGAGGATTGTGGGTAGAGAGTAGCTCTGGAATGACAGGAGTTCAGCTTCTAGCCCCTTAATATACACCTCTTTATTTGTTCTTCTGACCATCTCAAGCAGTTGTTAGTTCTTAGATTGTTACAGAACTTTGTGTCTTAGATTAAGGCAAATAGAAAATGCTTGAAACAGCTTATTTTTTCCCAAAATAAAGCAGATTATTACAATAATTAAAAATATGTATTCTGAAAATTCATATTACATTTCAGATTACAACATTACACATAAATTGAAGCTGGTTTATTGTTTGAACATAAATCTACACTCTATATTCAATAGCAGCAATAGGTTTAACAAGAATTTAATTCATGATTCTGCTTTTCCTCTAATAGAGAGTTGTGGGTTGTCATTGCTTTTTCTGTGTTTAAGATATGAAGATAGAATTAGGTAAGCAAGTGTTTTTGAAATGTCAGGTGCCAATGGGTTGATTGAGAAATGTTTGTTGAAGAGTGAGAAAACACCAGTGATATCATTATGCTTTGTGAGCCAAATGGATTTTCTCCAACTGGGAATGCTAATCTCAGGAATAGAGGGATAAAATATTTGTCTAGAGAAAAGTATCTTGCATATTGGCAGTGAATAAAACAAAAAGACACTATATATTTAAATTTTAAACAGAATGTATCATGGATTGCCTTGCTATTAATATTGTTTTTCATTGGTTTGTTATCCTTCATGATGTTGATGAGCAATATATATTCTGGAGATGTGTTTTATTTGAAGGCACTATACATGCAAGAATAGAGAGGGTGGGGGAGTTGAAATCAACCCTGTCATAGGTGTATGCTAATAGTACTATATTTGGAGTCAAAAGTTGTAATTTCAAAAATCAATCTGTTAGACATCTATCATAGGGTATTGAATAAGATAGTTCAGATCCAGTCTATCATAAAAGCGAACAAGGTAATGGCCATGGTGTCCATTGAGGGCAAGCCCTGCCAGATGGAAGTGGACTCAGGGTCCTGCATATCCATGATATTGTGAGACACCCTCAAAAAGTCCAACCCAAACTGCAGCAGGACCAACTGGAGCCACAGACCATTATACTAAGGGACTACCAGGGCAGCCGCATTCCTGTACTGGGCCGGAAAACAGTACAGATCAAATATGGCCAATTTCAAGGAAACCTACCACTCACCATAGTGGACTGGAATTTAGCAAGCTTACTTGAAAGAGAATGGTTAAAGCCGCTACAGATAACCATCACTGGTGTTCACGCAGCAGAAACCACCCCAGCAGCAGCAGACATTGTGGAACTGGAGCAGGAATTCAGCGGCATCTTCAATGACAAACTGGGCAAGTACATGTGGACCTCTATATTGTTTAATTTAAACCCCAACATCGCCTCAGTTCGCCTCAAGCCCTTTCCTGCCAGTGATCCTTTCCTGCCAGTTCTCTTTGCCCATTCTCCTGAGGGTTTCCTTGGTCATTTGGACCATTCTCTCCACCTTCCCATTCATGCTCGGATGTGCAGGCACTGAGAGTGTGTGTCTGATTCTTAGTCTAGCTAGGAAACCCTCGAATGGTTGTGATGTGAACTGGGAGCTGTTATCTGAGATGAGAATGTCCAGTAGTCCGTGGGTCAAGAACAACTTTCAAAGGGCTCTTATAATCACTTAGGTGATGGTGGATGTCATTCTGGTTACCTCTAGCCATTTGGAGTACACATCGACTACTATGAGGAATGTTTGCCCTTGACAGGGACCTGCAAAATCCATGTGTACTCAGGCCCATGGCACTGTGGGTGTCTCCCACTTCCTCGGGCTGGCTGCTGGGGGCGGCTGGCCAGGTTTCTTGACAGGGAGTGCAGGTGGCAACCCAGGTCTCTTTCTTTGTCCAGCCCCAGCCACCACACATAACTCCTGGCTAGGGCTTTCATGCGGATTATCCCCAGGTGGCCCTCATGTAGTACTGTTACAACCTTGTTTCATAGTGGAGGAGGGATGACCACTAGTATAGTATACAGCCATAGTATACAGCCCTTAAGTACAGATAGCTCAGTCTGCCTGTTTTTGTATGCTTTGAGTTCATCACTTTCTATGGATTCCGGCCATCTCCTCCACACCCAGTTTGAAATCCGTGCCATGGTTTTGTCACGCACCATGAGTCTGGCGATTTTTGCAGACGTCATTAGTCCGGACTGCAGTTCTCCTACTAGAAGTACTGTGGTGGAGGGAGCCGGGTCTTTGACAAAATCCAGGAGGGGGCAGCAGCTCAATGTGTCAGCGTTTACAATGTCTTTTCCGGGCTGGTGGATTAGACAGTTGCTATAAGTGGCCAGGAACACAGTCCATCTTAACATCCTGGGTGATAGGATGTTTGATGTGGGTCTATCTCCAGCTAGGATGCCCAGCAGTGGTTTATGATTGGTGATTAGGTCAAAATGTACAGGTATTCATGGAAGCATTTGACCCCTGCTACAGCGGCAAGCGCTTCCTTGTCAATTTGACTACATTCCTTTGAATATTGAATACTGGGTGTTTTTGAAAAATATGTGATGGGGGCTTCTGTCCCGTTGGATAGTTTGTGGCTGAAGACCACTCCAATTCCATAGAGGGAGGCGTCGCATATGAGTGTCATCTAACAGCATTCTCACATTTTGCACAGACCTCACAATGATACTGACTGTATTCGTTCCCAAAATTTTTCCATTTATGTCACTGCAAGTTGAAACTGATTATAGTTAGAGATATTCAAGTTGTTCTTGAAAGGAGTTGAATGTGTGAGGGATTGCTTTTCTTTACAGGTGCAATCGGGGCACATTGAGTGAGCTCTCATTTGTAGAAATATCAAGTCTGGAAGCATTAACAAGTAATAGAATTCAGAAACACATCTGCAGAGCATTTGGAAGTAGTTTAATTGCAATGGAATGAAAAACAGCATTTCTGTATTACTTGGGACTTTGGAGTCAACAAATATCAAGTCACAGTTAAAATCTAAGCTACAGAATCTCTAGAGAACCTACTTCCTCTAGATAATGGGGGAAATTTTGCTAAGTTCTAACAGTAATTTTACTATGTTTGCCCTTATCTGTACTGCCCCCAGCCTCCTTCTAGCAAGATACTTAGATCTCTTTAGGCTTTATTTGGGTCTATGCCTAAAAGAAACACAGGTAGCATTTTGTATGTTTTATGAATTCTTTGGTTGCAGGACGAGAATAAACAAGAAAACTGTTAAGAAAGATAGTTTAGTTTACTCAATATCTGAAACTTTTTGGTAGCATCATGCAAAATAAGGATTTTAGTCTTGGTGTGATAAAAAAATAATAAAATAAAAATTATCTGACCAAAATTAAGAATTAATAACACTTAAATATAATATATAGACAATAATATTTTTACAGCCAATAATCAACAGGAGTAAACTTTGCTGTCAGGAGAAAGAGCAAATGTTCCAACTTACATTCTGGATTCCAAAAACTCAAAAGACATCTTCATGGTTAACCTAAATTTTATATCATCATGAAGATTTAAATTCAAAATTTCAGAAAACAAGTCAGTCCCTGGAGGTGTCAAGCGAAGGTTGAGTTTTTTCAGCAAGTGTCATGGCAAGGACTAAATACAATAAAAACCACTGTGACATGAATCCAAAGAATACATAGCACATGCAGCCAGCTGTATCTCTCTGCTTTCTATCTGTTTGATGAATATGGAAGCATTCCCATGGGGGCCAATGAGACCATTCAAAGTCTGAATCATAAGAGCAAAGATCAAAAGCGATAGGCTCCATTGTCATCTCATCATTATTATAAGAGCCAGGACATACTGTATCTGACTTTGTCTTACCATGGTTCTTTCTTTTTCATCTGAAGATGCCTGTTCAGTCAAGGCTGTAATATTGGTAGAGGGTAATTCCAGTAGAAAGGCACAGTAAAGTAATTTCATGACATAACAAGTGGGAAAAAGACATTGTCGATTAATTTGCTGTTGTTTCTAGGGCTACCAGGTCTTGGCACAAAGAATCTATACAACCACAAGATGTGAGCAAAGAGTGAAAGGTTTTCTGCATCTCATTCTGCATTTTCTGTTGTTGCCTCGCATTTATATAAATTCTTCATGTCAAGGTCCTATTTTCACTGTGTTCTTACTGCACGTTACATCTTTGTAAATTATATGATGTAATGGTATGTGGAAATGACCTTGGAGACAGGAAGACAAAAGTCTGATAAAAGAAACTTTAGTCTGAGGAAGGAGAGATTTGATTAGATTAGATTAGCAGAGTTGGAAGGGATCCTGTAGGTCATCTAGTCCAACCCCCAGCCCAAGCAGAACACCCTACACCATTTGTGACAAATGGCACTCCAATCTCTTCTTGAAAGTCTCAAGTGATGATGCTCCCACAACCTCTGAGGGTAAGCTATTCCATTGGTTGATTGTTCTCACTGTCAGAAAATTTCTCCTTATTTCCAGGTTAAATCTCTCCTTGTTCAGTTTCCATTCATTATTCCTTGTGGTCAAAGTTCTCAGAAAGAATCTTTTTCTAGCTTTAGGAGAATAAAAATGAGGGATGGGAGAAGTACTTTCAGACTTGCAAGACTCTGATAATGTAACTTTACAGTAAAATATAAAGATAGCATGCTTTTTTCTGGACTAACTTGTAGGGCTTTAATAAACATTTATTAAAAAATAAACTGCATCAAATGACATGATTCTTGAATTCTGGTCTAATCAACCTGAATTCATAATCTAGCAAATATTTCAATAGGTATTTTTTCAACAAGAGCAATTGTTCTGTCTGGAAAAATGTGAGGTAGACCGGGTTCCAACAAACAGAGTCTTTATTAAAGCAAGCAACAGTAACGGAACAGTCTGGCTGAAGCCACG
>BHFT01015022.1:0-15672 GCA_004320025.1 Laticauda laticaudata | reverse complement strand
TTAGCACCGTTCAGCAAAATCTCATCTGGCCATCATCAGCTTATGTATGGATGTGGGTCTCACAGCTCCTGGTTTCAAATTCGAGGCTGGGGTCCATTCTTGATTTGGCTAGGAGCGCTTGGGTCTGTGTTCACTGGAATTGAGTTTGATTGTTGGTGTTTTCTGGTTTCTTCTGTCTCTTTTGTGGCTTTGATTGGCTGGCAACACTCTGTTCTTGTGTTGGAGGCTTTCAGTGCAGCTTGGCTCGTGTGAAAGGACGGCTGTATTCATCAGCAAGCTAGGTTTCAACTGGGTGCCTGGTGGGGGGGGTGTTTGAGTTGAGCATTTAGAGGAAGTCTGTTCCTGTGCTGCAGGTGTTTGTCTGTTTTGTGGTGTGGAGATCTTTCTTTTGAGAGTGCAGGCTTCCAAATGATTGGGTCCTGGTTGGAATCATCTCTTCTCTTCAATGCTTTCAGGTCTTTTTTCAATCTCTGTGGTCTTCTCTGATGGATTCTGTGGTTGGGGTTTTCTATATGGCCTAGAGTTTTAAGTGGCATTGAAGTTGAGTTGTGACCTGTGGTTTTTCCATTGTTGGCTAGTGACAAGAAGGGGTGTGTTCGCAGCTTTTTTACTGCATTTTTTGTGTTCATCTAGGCAGGTACTTATTCTTCTATGGTCTGTCCATGTATGTGGCCCGGGCATGATGGTGCAGGAATTATGTATTGCCTTGGTTTTTCCAGGTCATTTTGTCTTGGGGTTCCTCAGGATGGCTGCTATTTTTTTGTGTGTTTTGAAAGGCAGTCTGATGTGATGCCTGTGTAGTATCTTTACTGATTTGGTCTTGTAGTACTATTATGTAGGGCACGACAATGTTCCATAAGCTCTGTTGGTCTTCTAGTTTCTGTTATGTCTTGGTGTGTTTTTGGTGGATCAAGTTTGGGTGATTTGGTTTTTTTGGAAGCCATTGGCTGGTCAATATGACTTCAAGTGGGGTCCAGGGGGCATAGTTCGAGTCTTTATATGTGTCTTGTCTGCTAGGCGTTTGGTTCTGGTAATTAGTGTTTTTGCACGGATTTTTATCCTGTGCTATCTGCGGTAGATGCTTGTGTGGTGGGTGGTGGGATGGGCCGTTGAAGGTAGTGGTTGGTGTGTGTTTTCTTTTGGTATATAATGGTTGGTGTTGTCCCAGTGTGCATCTGTTCCTTTTGTAGATTAGTACATCTAGGAAATGGGTAGTTTGTTTGTTTTATTTCCGTTTCCATGGTGAACTTGATTTTGGGGTGTGGTTGTTTAGGTGTGTTTAGGAAATTGTTTAGGTTTTCTTTTCCATGGGGCCAAATCAACAAATGTGTCATCGATGTATCTTAGCCATAGTTTGGGTTTGTGGGTGGCATTAGCACAGGGCTCTGGATTGGAATCTTCCCATGCACAGGTTTGCAGTGACGGGTGACAGTGGTGATCCCATCTAAAACATATATATATAATATACCATACACATAACACCTGCTTCAATTTAACATATCAGCACAGCACAGCCGCTACTAACGTATCCTGAAAAGAACTGAAATGGCTCTTAACTCAGGAACGAGCTCCACAGAGAGATATTCCAATTGGATCAGTTAAACAAAGATTTGCTGCAACTACACCTGAAATTGAGGCAGCAAAATCCACCTTCTAAGCTTTGGGATAAGATAACATCTTACACTTGGAGAGCGCTGAAACTGAACACTTACAAATAACTTTAACAGCACTACAATGACGTGGGATAATACCCGAAGGAAGCTAAACAGCACACATATATATATATATGTAAGTACTCGCGAATATATACATATATATGTTTTTTTACATTTTTGCGAGTACTTATATTTGTGCTGTTAATCTTCCTCTGGGTATTATCCCACGTCATTGTAGTGCTTTTAAAGTTGTAGCAACATTTTAGCAGAACCTCATCTGCCATCATCAGGCTTCTGTACTGAGTTCGTATGTGGGTCAGGCTATCACAGGCATTAGTTTTACATATACATATATACACATACACACACACACACACACACATATATAACTTCAATGGCACCAAACCCTAGCCACTATAGAAAACCCCAGCCACAGAATCATCAGAGAAGCTGTAGAGATTGAAAAAATACCTGAAAGCATGAATAGAAGCGATGATTCCACCAGACTGTCAATCATTTGGAAGCCTGCACTCTCAAATAGAAATATCTCCACACCACAAGCCAGGCAAACACCTGGGCACAAACACACTCCCTCTGATACCTCCAGCTCAAACACACCCCAACCAGGCACCCAGATGAAACCTAGCTTCCTGATAGATAATAGCTGTCCTTTCATGCGAAGCCAATCTGCACTGAAAGCCTCCAATACAGGAACACAGTGTTGCCAGCCATTCAAAGCCACAAAAGACAGAAGAAACCAGAAACACCAATCAAACAAACTCCAAGTCCAATAAACACAGACCATTACTCCCAACCAATCAGGATGAAGAAAAAAACATCCTGGCACAGCAGTAGGCTAGCCTCAAATTTAAAACTAGCGGCTGTGATAGCCTGACCCACAAGCCAAAGCTACAACTTTAAAAGCACTACAATGACGTGGGATAATACCTGAAGGAAGCTGAACAGCACATATATATATATACACACACATACATATACACATATATATACAGAGAGAGAGGGAGGGAGGGAAAGGGAGAGGGAAAGGGAAAGGGAGAAGGAGAGTGATTTACAGCAGTGTAATGTTTAGAGATGTATTTTGAGACTTGTTTGAAAGAGACTTGAAAGGAACGAAAGCACAAGATAGAGCTTCCATATCCAAATCCTCCACAGGCAGATCTGAATAAGTTAATTCAATGAATTAAATTTAATGCTACCAGAGGTACCTGGTTCAATACTATTGAAATTTTAAAAAAATATGAGTCATGGTATCTCAAAATATGATATGGAGGTAAAGGAATGATTACAATGAAAATGGAAGATAAATTTGTCTATTTTATGTTTTAGAAAAATACATTTCAGGCTCAGGATGAAAAATGGACAAATGCTCCCCTAGCTACTCAAGACACTCCTAGCCTATTCTTAATTATATTTTTAATTCCCAGAATGCCTCAAAACCCACGGTGACTGCTTTTGCATATATCATACTAAGCAATAATATGGCTTGCATAATTTTGGTTTTTCTGTTGTATGAACACTTCATCAGTAACTCAAAAGTTAAGCAAGCCATAGCTTGAAGTAATGAGCCTAGCCCTTGTCACAATAGAGAATTATTCCAATGAATTTTCAAAAGAATAATATTTGGGGGTGGAAAAATATTCTCCTTCTCCATTGCCTGTTGGAATGATAGTTTTATATAGTGTCATTTGGGATTGCACAAAGATTTAAACATTGTAGACAGCATCAAAAGAAGTACCAGTAAAGTTTGTCACTTCAGCATTGTCCCCACCAACTAAAATAGCTGATGTTATCTCCTAATTCCATGGAATTACAAAATTAATTTTTTTCTCATGTGACAATGGATTACTATGGGAAAAGAACCCTTTAATGTACACATGATGATAACAAATGAACAGCTTATTTTTTTGCCCCAAGTACTTGCATGTGATGGTGGTAGCAATGATGGTTACTTTGGGGAACTTGTGAGCTTGCACATGTTGTTGAACTACAACTTCCAGCATACTTAGGCAAGCTAAATAATGATAAGGGATGTTGGACAGGTAGGCTTTTATTTTTATTATTATTTATTTATTAATATGTATTCATAAAATTTATACCCAGCCTATCTTACTATAAAATGTACAGTTTCCATTCCTAGATCAATTTATTCAGCATTTATTTATTTATTATTATTCAATTATTAATTAATTGATTGATTTTTAATAATTTAGTTGTTGTGTACAATGCTTCAGAATCTAAAGAGTAAGGTAAACATGAATCTAAAGAGTTGGGTAAACATGAAAGTATGTCTTACAAATTAATTTAACCTTAAATTTAACCTTAGATGGTCTACTATTGACCTCACCCCTTTCCTAAGAGGTCTGTAGGGGGCATGCATAAGTGCACCAACATGCCTACCATCCCTGTCCTATTGTTTCTTTTATATATATATTTTATTTTTCTTAAATGTATCCATATATTCATAACTATGTTTTTACTTTTACCTATTATCTTATAAGCAATTGACAAATAAAAATAAAATAAAATAAATTAAAAAAAACAACTCCAGACTAGGAGTTTATTGAACAGTAGAGGGCAACATAACATAATCTTATATTCTGCAGTTCAACATTCCCTTTTCATAGTATGATACTATTGTTTAAATCAGGGATGTCAAACTCACCACAACATCATCATGTGACTTATTTTGACTTCCCTCCCTTCGCTAAACCAGGCATGGGCGTGGTCAGTGCGTGATGCATCTGGCCTGCATAATTGAGCATTGTTGACAGTAACAGTATGCAAGCACTTTTCTAGAAGCCATCGTTGTAACGCAAGGATTGTTTCAGTCTGCAATTGGCAGAAAACAAAAACAAACAAAAAATTAAAAAAACCCTGTAGTGTGTTTTGAATTGAGGAAGAGTAACAGGCCAAAAGTCATTCTATAGGTTTCCATAATGGAAGGTAGATTTATTCTGAGTCTCCAGATCCCCATCTTAACCACTACATCTAACATTTTAACCACTATATTGTACTGGCTCTTAATTCACTTGTCACATCTTTCCTTATGAAATATCCTTGCTAGGTCATTGATTATTATGTTTCTTTTATAGTGGTAAAATGTATCTGATTACTTCCTTTTAAATATTTATATTTTTCATATCCTTTTATACTCCTGTGACAATATTTCCGTATTCTCTCTCTCTTTCTCTCTTCTCCCTCCCTCCCTCCCCCCCCCCNCCCCCCCCCCCCCGTAATATTCAAATGCACCAGATGGTCAAGTATAATTAAATATTGCTGCTACTGCAGTACATTCTGGGGATTTCAGAGTCCCATATATTGGAACAAAGAGTAAGCAAAGAACTATTACCTAGATATCCCATCGTAAATTTCTGATTATTAAAAAGAAAATGCCAGACCAAGGATCTAGAATTTAGTTTCCTCACAGGACTGTTTTTATTATCAGTAAAAGAACTAGTAAGGAAATAAACAGGAAATTAATTTTATGGTTTCCTAGCAGTAATTTTGCCTGGCTGATAGTTGGAAAGTCCAACTTCTCTGCCACTACAGGCTGGCTCAGCATATCAAGCATCTGTGCAATTTCAAGGTTTGTATTTCATGAAATAAGGATTAGACCTAAACCAAGCTATTGACAAAAATACAAAATTCATGTACCCTCAAATCTTACTTAGTCTCTACTTTCTATGGCTTCCTGAAAGTAGGCTGTAAAAATCAACCCAGATATAAATGGCTCAATCAGTGCCACAATTTCTGAATGATCTTTTTCTCCTTCTTCCCAAACTCTCTGAATCCATTCTTAGTACTTTCTTCCCAAGAATCTTCTCTTGCCAATTTTTATATTACTTCAGCATCATATTATTAGTTGAACTATCAGAACTGCCATAGGACAACATAATTTATTACCTCATTCTTATCATTCGTAAGATAAGACTGTTCACAGGCACAGTCTTAAAAGAGTTCTAACATAGTTTATAGTTTAATTCATCCATTTCCTCCTCCTTCTATACCAAAGGAGGAAATTTCTCTGCAAACTGGTGCTTCTCCCAAATAGGCAACCCTAATATCATAATCAGGCAGGAGCTCAAGGAACATTAAACATGGAAATCAGTGGCTTCACTATCTCATTCCCCCATGCTGTTTTGGAGGCCCTGCACTATGTAGAATCAGTCTCAAAAACTCCTGCTGGTTTGAACTTTCCACTGTCAGATTTACTCCTCTCTCTTCAAAGAAAGTTTTCTTCCATCTCAAGTGCTCTAAACTGAATTGATACAGAGGTGGGCTACACTTATGCTATCAACCAGTTCGCTGGTGGTGAGCACATGTGTGACCAGGCAGCAGCACACCACTGAATTGATCCCAGAGATGGGATTCCAGCAACTACAGATTTCAACCCTGTTGATTTTGTTACTTTGATGACACAGAACAAGGGCCTCCAAACTTGGCAACCTTAAGACTTATGGAGTTTAATTTCTAGAATTCTCCAGCTATCTTCCTGCCAAGTTTGGAGATTGTTGATGCTCTACTGTTTAGACTTGAAATACATCTCACTGCAATTCTTGCAATCATTTCCTGATCATTTTACATTATAGTCCCTCCTGGGTTTTATTCAGTCTTCATTGCTTTGTTGTTTTAATGAAATCCTTTCCATAATCCATGGGAAGAACTCCTTCCCTTTCTATGAGAATCACAAAACAAGGCCAAGAAAAGCATTGGTTTCTCTCATAAAACATAAAACAATACAAATCATATGGATTTCCCATGCTCAGTGATCATTTATTTGCATATGCGGAAACATCAAATGCAAACTGTTAGGTATTAGCATACTCACCTCTGGTTGGTTGATCTGCGGTGGCAGGAATTTGAACAGCCATCAATTGTTGAAGCTGCGAGCAGCTCTGCTGTAAAAAGGAGCTGCCGCGGCTGCCAAGATCAGTTCTGTAGGAGCAAATAAAGGAACATTTAAAGAGCTGGAGTCCTCCGCATCTTATTACCCATGATCAAACACTGGTGATGAGGGTGGGATCCCAAGACGAAACGGGGCCAGCAAGCACGTGGTGACCAAAAACTGAAGCAAGACATCCGAACAATGCCGGAACAAACACACCACCTGCACCGTTCGATCCCACAACAGAGGATTGGGAATCGTACATTGACCGATTCCACATGTTCCTTGAAGGGAACAACCTCATGAACATTTTGGAACAAAGAAAGACTGCAGTCTTTCTCACGTACTGCGGGCCCACCGTTTTTAAATGGCCAAGGTACTGTTGGCACCCAGCAATGTGAAGACGATGGCCTGGCCAGACCTGGAATGGATCCTGAGGGCCCACTACACCCCAGTGGTATCCTGTCTAATCAAAAGGCATGAATTCTACCAAAGAGACCAGAAGGAAGGCGAGAGTATCAATGACTTCATCACAAACCTGAGGGACATCATTGGGCCATGTGAGTTCCTAAACGTAGTCAAGGCAATGATGGTTCATGTAGTCCTTGGGCTAAGAGACCTAACACTGCAGAGCCACCTCCTGACTAAGCCCAATATAACCCTGCAGGAGGCCATCAAGGAGGCCATCGTAGTGGAAGCATCACAGAAATTGGCAGCTGCCATGAGAAAAATGAACAGGACCCCACAGGCACCACTGAAAGAAATCGCCACCACCCACCACGAGGACATCGAATCCAAATCAGAAATCGATGAGGACAATGAGGAGGTGAACAAACTCTATTCAGAGTGCAATCCAAAAAAATCAAGATGGGAAAAGAAAAGATTTTTGGTGTGCAGGCTGCAGGAAACCATCCACGATTGGAATGCCATTTCTGCAGCGACATTTGCCAATGGTGCGACTGGCAAGGGCACATTGTGAGGGTCTGCTGAGCATTGAAACCCAACTCCCAAAGGCAGAGACAGGGCACACCTCCACTGAACAGAGAAAATCAACCCGGAAACAGATGGACCCAATACAGCAGGAACCATCAGGACAAAGAGTCAGCCAATGGGAAAAGTGAGACATACCAGACGGTTACTGTGGGCCACTCCAACATGAGAAATGCCTGAAAGATCCACATCCAGGTTCCCATAGAAGGCCAGCAATGCCAGATGGAAGTGTATTCAGGGTCCTAATTATCAGTGGTATCCTGGGACACCATCAAACGACTGAAACCAAGCATAACCAAAAATCAGCTTAAAAGACAGACTATAACCTTAAAAGACTACCAAGGGAACAAGATTCCTGTGATAGGCATAGGAAAATTCAAAGTGACTTTTCAGAACTACTTCAGAGTCCTGTCACTGACCATAGTAGACCAGGACCGGCCTAGCCTGCTGGGGCTTGAACAGTTTGCACAGTGGGCATCGAAGTCATCAGGATATACACTATCACCGAGACCAAGTGGGAAGAGAACCTGATGGAGGAATTCCAGGACATCTTCGACAGAAAACTGGGCAAGTACTTGGGATTCCCAATTTCATTTAACCTAGACCTGACCATAGCCCCCATAAGACTAAAAGCAAGTCGGGTCTCCTTTGCACTTAAACCTAAAATAGATGAGCAGTTAGATAAGCTCATCTCATAAAGGATCCTGGAATCCATTGACCACATGAAGTGGGATACCCCTATAGTCACGCGAGTAAAACCGGATGGGTCCATGCACATCTGTGCTGATTACAAGGCCACCCTGAACTGCACCCTACAACAAAGTGTGTATGCCGTCCCAGTGGTACAACACCTATTACATTTCCTGAGGCAGAGGAAGATCTTTGCAAAGCTCGATCTCACACAAGCCTATCAGCAATTACTGGTAGACACTGAGACAGCAGAAGCCCAGACAATTGTAACACAGAGAGGGACATTCAAATGTAACAGATTACAATTTGGGGTCAGCATCGCCGCAGGGCTATTCCAGAGTCTCATGGAATACTTATTACAAGGGATACTTGTAACTGATACTTCGACGATGTCCTCGTATCAGCCAAGGATAAAAGACAATTGCGTGACTGCCTAAGAGAAGTCCTAATCAGATTCAAAGAAGTGGGGCTTAAAGTAAAAAAGGAAAAATGTCAATTAGCAGCCAACAAAGTAGAATTCCTTGGCTATCTGATAGACAGCGAAGGAATCCACCCCACAGAGAGCAAAATCAAAGCAATCAGGGAAGCCTCCAGGCCCACAAACAAAACTGACTTACAAGCTTTCCTGGGACTCATTAACTTTTACAATATGTTCCCACTGCAGAAAGCGACAATTGAGGAACCACTATATGACTGCTTGACAAGAAAGCAGCATGGGCCTGGGGGCAATGGGAAGAAACAGCATTCTGGGAAATCAAAAACATAATCACATCAGACTGTGTACTAATCCAGTACAGCGAGACACTACCTGTAACCTTAACCTGTGATGCATCACCTTTTGGGGTCAGTGCCATCCTCAGCCACGTACTACCCAATGGGAAAGAAGTGCCCATAGCTTTCTACTCTGAGACATTGTCCAAACTGGAATGAAATTACAGTCAACTCGACAAAGAAGCGCAGGCTGCTGTCACCGGAATCAAGCGATTCCATGAGTATATCTATGAATGGAAATTCACTTTAGTCACAGATCACAAGCCACTTCTGGAAATCATCGCAGGAAACAGAGCCACCCCAAACATACTGTTGCCCAGAATGACGCGTTGGTCAGAGTTCCTAGCTGCCTATGACTACAATTTAATAAACTGGCCTGGAAAGGCCATACAGATGTACTTAGTCAATGCCCCCTACCCAATCTGGAAGAAGACTCAGCACCAATCACAACTACACTCCTGATAAAGACTTTAGAGAAAGCACCGGCAACAGCAGCAGACATTGCGAGAGCAACGGCAAGAGACAAAACCCTGGTGCAAATATTGAATTGGGTAGGGAGGGGTTGGCCAGAGGCTGAGACAACTGACGAAACCAAACCATTCAGAAGCAAGACAAACAGAACTCTTGATCCTGAAAGGGTGCATATTTTGGGGGGATCGGGTGATTTTCCTGAGGTTTTAAGGGAGAATATACTAGAAATGTTAGATGAGGAACACTCGGGAATTGTAAAAATGAAATCCCTGGCTAGGAGCTATGTGGGGTGGCCAGGGATGAACAGGGAAATAGGAACCTGGGTGTCAACCTGCAAACACTGCCAAGAATCTAGGTCAGTACCTCCCACAGCACCCCCACACAAGTGAGAAACAACAAGGGGACCATAATTGAGGGTGCACATTGATTTTGCTGGACCAGTGAAGGGGCACACATTTTTAATAGTGGTGGTTGCTTATTCCAAATGGTTGGAAATTAGCATCATGCAATCTACCACTCCTACAGCTTAGGAGACTATTTGCAACACACGGCCTGCTGGACTTAATCATATCTGACAATGGGCCCCAATTCACGGCCACCCGATTTGGAAGTTTCATAGTGCAGAACGAAATAAGGCATGCCTTAATAGCATCAGGGCACCCATCCAGAATGGACAAGCAGAATGAATGGTACACTACACCAAGGGAAACCCTCCAGAAGCTAGGACCTGGGGACACACAAGCCAAAATAGACAAGCTGTTCAGTATACAGCACATAACGCCCAGTGCAACAATTAATAAGATCTCTGCCGAACTACTCATGAGAATAAAGCTCAACCCTAGACAGAGTACACCCCATATATAACCCAGACAAACCAGTACATATGTCCACCAAATGCTGGACTTTTCAAACAGATGACCCAGTTTACGCCAACAATCTAACAGGGGAGCCCCTGTGGATAGCCGCAAGCGTAGCCCAGGTAACCGGGCCCCACTCTTACAGAGTGGATACAACAGATGGGCAAAGTTGTAGGAGACATATAGACCAACTCAGAGCCTGAGGGATGAGGGGTGGCCCAGACATAAGCAGGGAGGAAGGGGGAGACCCTTCACAAAGGCAAAACACAAATAGAGAAGAAGGGGGAGTTCCTTCATACAGGCACAACACAACCAGAAAGGAAGAGGGAGAACTCTCATACAGGTGAAACACAACCAGAGAGGAGGGGGAGATCCCTCACAAACAAGAAAATATACAGAACAGGACCTGACAACTAATGAGACACAACCTCAATAATGAAGAATAGCTCTGAATGAAAAAAGCAGACATGTACCTGAATCCCAAAGACAGGATGGCATAGCCAGGCAGGAACAGGCCCACAAAGAAGTCAAAAGGGCGGCTCCTAGTGGAGACAAAATGACTGCCCCAGCCAGAAGTTTCCAATGGGAAGAACAGGAGAGATGGTTAATCCATCCGAGCAGTTCAGAGACCAACCAGCAACTGAGCTGCTCAGGTCCAGTCATGCTCACAAAAGCCCCACCTACGTACATGATTACATACATTAGGCAAGGACAGGATTGATGGAACCTGACCAGGATGGTAGGGGTGTTAGGTATTAGCATACCCACCTCTGGTTGGTTGATTCGTGGCGGCGGGAATTTGAACAGCCATCACTGGTTGAAGCTACGAGCAGCTCTGCTGTAAAAGGAGCTGCCGCGGCTGCCAAAATCAGTTCTGTAGGAGCAAATAAAGAACATTTAAAGAGCTGGAGTCCTTTGTGTCTTATTACCCACGATCAAACACAAACCATCCCATTCTTATAAAATAGGCCATTTCCAAGTTTTCCCACAAGAAGATACAGTCAGTATCATGGCAAAAGCTCTACTGCATACCCATATCTAGTAGGAAAGGAGACAGGCAGCAGTTTCTTAAGAAAGGAGTTCCTTACTTGGGAGAGAGATGCTTGAGTTTGTCTTCGTTCAAGAAGTTGTGAATGGTACCACAATGAAATTCACCCACACAGAAAACAAATCAACCAGCCAGTGCTGGTATTCCTCCAATTACTTGATTTTAGCAATCCATTTTACAAGATGGAACTTCTGGATTGTTGCTTTGGCAGGTATATCTTATCATCTCAAAAAATGCTGATTGATTGCAAATCACCTAATGCTCAGTCTGAGGATCCTAATTTATGTAATGTTCATTCCTTTCTGTTGCACTTGAGGGCAGAACTATTAAAGCCATTTGCCACCACAGCTTTGATCCAAAATAGTGCTAACACTTGTTTCCAGTGCATACAACCTCAGGCCTACTGAATCACTTTCCTTACTGGAAAAACAAGCACTTTTCCATAAGCCTTAGTCTAGGCTTGGCTTGTATCCCCTTCCCTTTTACATAATACTCTGCTAGCTATTCTAGGACCATATATAGTCTTCTGCATTTATGAGACTCACTAGCAGCAATGATGCAGTTCAGTCATATTTGTCATTGAATAAAATATCCCCTGAGGGATCTAGACAATGCATAACCTGGTAGCGTGACTCATCTCCCCAGCTTGTTACATAAATCAGGGGCATGTTGGGAATTGTAGCAGAAGTTTTACATATAATGATATCCATGCTCTGTTCATGGCTTCCAGAAGGACAACTGAAGTAGAAGAGTCTTGGTCAGCAACCCAGTCTGACATGCCATTGGAAGGCCAATTGTTGAAACATTTCATGGACTTGATATCTCTCTTCCCTCTATGACTCAGCTTACAGATGAAAGTGTCCATTGCTTGCCTTTTAAGGCATTTTCGTTCATTTGAGTTCATTTGAGGTAACAGTGGATTCTGTCTGTGTTCATAAGAGTTCCATATTTGATGCTATAAAGTAGGAAAATGTACAAGCATGATTCAGAGAAAAACAATGGCCATTTAAACAAAAACAAACCTTTTAAGATAGAGTTATGCCTAAGGCTAGAATTAAGGCTAAAGACAAAGGCAGAAGTATGGACAAAGAAACTGCAGAAGAAGGCAGTGACACATCACTTCTATACTGTTGCCAAAGATTACAAATAGGATAATTTTCTGAAATCAACCTCAACTCACAGAGTCTTTCACTTATATAGACACAAAAATATATTTTCTAAAGGTTTTCATATGTAAAACTAGGTGCAAACATTTAAATTACCAGTAAAAATTCATTAAAACTAGTTTAATAATTGGCACCAGTCACCACTATCAGTGTCAACATGAGCAAGTACGGGGAGATTCTGGATGACATGAACTGTTTCTGTAAGGTTTGTTGGGCACTTGGGGCCCTTACTAGATTATTGGTTCAACTTACCATATAGTTCTGTACACATCACTAACAAACCTAGAAGGACTTATGAGAGTAGCCAAATCTACTGTCACTATGGCTACCTTAGGGACAGTTTTTATGGCAACATCTGCATTCAAGATGCTCCAGAAGACCTCATGAACTACTTTATTGGAGGATGTGCATTGGGGGCAATGATAGGAGCCAGAACTAACAGTTTTCTTATCGGCAATTCAGCTTGCTTTGGTCTTGAAATGTTTGGTCTTGAAATGCTTACCTTTTGCCAAGATAAGCATGCAGCAAGGCTAGAGATTTTTGGTACATCCTCAAAAATAATGTGGACTTCCTAATTCTAAAAGCAGATATCCTTCTTTGTCTTCTTTTATCATATATAAAAGAATTGTTGTGTGTACAGTTGCTAGTCACTGATTGAAGCTCATGGGGCTTTCAAACAAATATATTTAGTTATAATTGAAGGATGTTGTCATAATTTGTACATATGATGAGATGGCGATTTCACTAAATTTTCTTTTCTGAGAGGAACTTACATCCAAATAATATGTTTGAATTAAAAAAAACCTAATACTGGTATAATAATTAATGTTTACATTTGCCAACGAGAGAGGGTGGGAGAGAGAGAGAGAGAGAAAGAGAGAGAGAGAGATGAGGGAGGAAGGGAGGGAGGGAGGGAAGGAGGGAGGGAGGGAAAAGAGAATAAAAGTCCCACCTGTCCATGGATGCCTACATGGAGGGAGATATCAAAGTTCCACCTCTTTTGTATATGTATCATGGACACTTATCCCTGAGGACCCCCCTGCTCTTCCACCCCCAACAGAAACCACAGGCAACCTTGTATCTTTAACATCAAAATTCTGATATTGGTAGAGACAAAAGGATGGCGGGAGGACTGAAATCAAAGAAATATTAGATCCAAAAGACTGCCATTTTCCAAATATGTCTCTATCATGAGAAAAATGTTCCTCAGCCCTTGAACATCAAGTGTTGAAGATAGATGAAAATGCAGCCTAAAACTCGTAGTCCTAACCATAAAATGGCCAGTGCAACCACTGAGCTTTATGACCATGCTAAAGCTCAGGGAAAATCTGCTAATGGTAAAAGAAGGTAAGAGATCTGTTACTTGGAGAGATGCTGGACTCCCATTTGTTCTACCTTTGATTGGATTCCTGCACATAATGGGGTGAAGAATAAACTTAGTTGCTCATGTGATTCCTTTTAAACTGAGATGTTATCATTTATGGATACAGAAGTTTCTGAAGGCATACGACAGAGCAAACTATCTGACTTGTTCATTTTCTTGCCCATTTCTAGTTCTCCAGTACCAAAAAGCATGATAGCAGTAGCATAGCACTTAATTATATACCCACTTCATAATGCTTTACAGTCCTCTCTATGTGGTTTACAGAGTCAGCATATTGCCTCCAACAATCTAGGTCCTCATATTCTCAATCTCAGAAGGATGGAAGGCTGAGTCAACCTTGAGCCAGTGAGAATCAAACTGCTGGCAGTCAGGAGAATTAGCTTGCAATATTGCATTCTTACCACTGTGCCATCAAGGCTCTTCCATGGTTCTTATAGTCTTGTTCTGCTGACAGTCAGTGGAGGAAAAAGGCTCAGCCTTTCCCAGTTTTCCTCCTAAAGTTTCTTGAAAACACAGCCATGATATGATATAGCTGATCAGATTGCTCTGTAGCTTGAATTCCAAAATATTATGTAGCATTCTCCAAAATATTATAAAACAGAGTTCCAATATTTTGGGATCACTGGAATGTAGAGACCACATTATGAGTTCCATTTGCCTATCGAGACAAATCGATATAGCTAATTACAAAACATGCCTACATACAAAGCCATGCTTTTTGTTACATTCAAATAATTTATAAAAAATATTTTAAAAAATATATTCAATAAGATTTCAGAAAATAGTATTCTATTTTGAATGAAAGTGGGCATTTAATATGAAAGATTTAAACAATCATATCACATTATGATGAACTCTCTCTCTCTTTTTAAAAAAAAGTGAATTGATTTAGAGCAATCAATGATTTAGAGTGGTGATGCAGGAGTTAGAATGCAGTTTTTCAGGTTAACTCACTGCTGACTCTAGGAGTTTGATTTTGATCTGCACAAAGTTGATTCATCCTTCCATCCTTCTGAGGTTGGTAAAATGAGGACCCATATTGTTGGGGGCAATAGAATGACTCTGCTTAGAGAGGGCTGTAAAGCACTATAGAGTGGTATACAAGTCTATTTGCTATTGTTATTATCTGCATCACATATTTTAAATTATGCTGGTCTGTGTTGTATATGATATCATTGAGCATTGAAGTGAGCAATATGATACAAAAGCAATATGATACAAAAGACATGCATTATATTTATCACCATCACAAGTTATTATCATGATTCAGTCCACAAACTGGTGCAACACATTTACTTTTTATTATACAAAGAGCAATAAGATTTACTAGTTTTGCTTTCAGACCTACTGGCACATGAATTCAAGTGAACTATTAGATACAATTATAGTCCAAATTATTTGCCATTGATAAGCCTCACAAAATCAGATCTTCCATTGTAAATTGGAACCGCTGAATAATATTGTCTCCAAGTCAGCTCACTTCAACTCTGCCTCATCTCATCAACAGAACCATTCAAAGGCTGTAAAAGTTCCAGCATTGTTATCCTAATGTGAATAGGCATCTTAAGGACACCCTGATCCCAAAATGTCCAATTGGGCAATGAAAGATTACTTTCTCCTGCTAGACTTTTTTTCAAATGACCCCTTGAAGATATATACTGCTCAAAAAAATAAAGGGAACACAAAAATAAGACAACCTAGATCTGAATGAATGAAATATTCTTATTAAATACT
>BHFT01015019.1:0-12569 GCA_004320025.1 Laticauda laticaudata | reverse complement strand
ATCCGTGTTGCATCCGCGTCATCCGCTATGAATCTGCCCCTTCCGCTATGCATCTGCTTCGCAATTCTCCCCCGGAACCCCTTCGGAGGTGTCATCTGCTTCCATCCGCTGTGATCCGCTAGGCTTCCTATGAACATCCACTAAACATCCCCTCTACGTACTACCCCCATCTGTTCTTTTCCATTCTGTTTATGCAAATTTTCGCCACTTTTTGGAGCGGATGACAACTGATGGAGCCACCCCCGAAATTTTGCTCATCCACTGTGTCCTTTATGCATATGTTTTGCGTCCGTCGGGCAGTGGGACCTAGCCTTAACAAAGAAAGCCCAGTGGACTCTTGAAAAAACACCTTTGGGACAACCATGACCTGGATTACTGAGAACCTCCATAGAAAAGGAGATGCTTGTTGCTTATTGTGATATGTATTGAAAGATTTTATTTCAACACATTTAAACTTTCAAGGTGCATGGATTAATAATCATAAAAGGCAAACAAACAAAAAGATTTGTTTCTCGGAAAAAAAATAATAGACAGGTGGAAAACAGGAGGAAGTTTAGGAAAAATATCAACTAACACTGAAAGTTTAGATATATCCAGACATTAAAGCTGAGTGTACATTGGGTCTTTTTTTACTTATTTGATTCATATAGCTGCCATTCTCATTAAAAGCAACTCTAGATAATGTACAACAAAGCTGGTACTGAAGGCAGATCTTAGACTTTAAAAAATATGACATTTTAATAAATTCAAAACAATGGAGTAAGACTCCATACAAGGAAAAAATAATTAAGAAAATAATCCAAGATGGTTGCAAGTTCCCCCCAAAAGTGAAATTGAATGCTTAATTGCAAGCAGTTCAAATGAGGAAAAGGAAATACAGCAGAAAAATCTAATATCATTACAAGAACACTTTTTTAAAATGTGAAATTTTAAAAGGATAAACGTGAGAGAAAGTGTCAGGAAAGCTAAAGCTCTTAATGACTTGAGATTAGCAAACAAAATAATCATTTTCAAATATTAAAGAATAAGAAACAGTGCCATTTGGTGAACATGAAAAAGGGTGATAAAGAAAAGGAAGAGTTTCTACATTGATTCAATATTCTCTGCATTTCACCAAGCAATTATGATTCCAGTTCCAGCAAAACAGAAGTGTACTTAAGCCTATTGACTCTGAGTTCAAGTGAAGCACATCCTAGAAGGCTAAAGCCCATGTCACACCGGCCAACGGGTGCAAAAAGGACACAACGGACGAGCAAAATGTTTCATCCGTTGTTATCCGCGCTCAAAAGGGGCAAACATTTGCATAACCGGAGCGGATAACACGGACGCGGGGAGGACGGACGCCCCAGGGAGGGATGCAAGAGGATGCGGAACGGAAGCCCAGCGGAGGGAAGCGCGATGGGGACGGATGCGCAACGTAGGCTTCCGGGGGACCTCAGGCGAAGCGGTATGCGGAATGGATACAGCAGATGCAGAACGGACGCCTACAGATGAAGTGATGAAGAGGGAAGCCCTAGCGGATGCACAGCGGAAGCCTTAGCCGGATGCCTGGCATTAATGCGCATGTGAGGGGGATGCATGCGCAACCCCCTCCGAATATAAAGGGAAGCAGCTCGCACGTGGGCAGCATTCCGAGAAAAGACCTGCTGCTGGACAACGTTCAAGTTCCTTGCTGCCCTGGCCTGCATGTCTGCCTGCCAGCCTTGCTGCAAGCCTGCCTTCCAGCCAGCCCTTGGTTGCCTGCCTGCCTGCATGCTTCCTGCCAGGCTTTTATGCCAGCTTCCTGCAGCCTACTGCCAGGCTTCCTGCCAAGCTTACGCTGCCAGCTTTCCTGCCCACACTACCTGACCCAGGCTTCCTGCCGACCTTGGTGCCCTGGCTTCCTGCCAGCTTGGTGCCAGCCTTCTTGCCACCTTTGGTGCCTGCCAGCCTCCGTGCCAGCCAGCAACCCGCACAACCCATGGGAGGAAGCGAAAAGCCTCAGAAGCCGCCGCCATCCCTGGCAAGAGGACAGGCCAACCTCCCCGCACGCCTGCCCTGACTCTGGCTTCTGCTGGGGCTTCTGCTGAAGCTGCCTCCTGGCGATGGTCTTTCTTTTTTTTTTTTATGCTGGTGCTGGGCTTCTGGCTGGCGCTTGCTCTGTTGAACTGGCTTCTGTCCTGCTCATCCTCCTTGTCCTGCCGAAGCTCCTGGACATTGCTCGTCCATGTCGTCCTTCCTGGTCTTGCTCGTCCTGCTCGTGCTCCTGGTCCTGCTCATGCTCCTGGATTGCTGGACCCTGCTGGTGCTTACTCTAAGCTGCTGATGATCTGGTCCTTTCTGGTCCTGCTGCTGCTGATCCTGCTGCCGCTGCTGCTGCTGCGCTGCTGATTATGATCCTGTGGTGAGGAGTGATGATGACGATGATGATGGATGATCCTGCTGGTGCTGCTGCTGCTGTGTGTTGGAGGAGCAGCCCATACTACCCATGGGAGCCCCTCTGAATGAGGGCCCATCTTGGTCCTGGCAAAGGGAGAAGAAGCGTATGTGGCGCACGGGAGAGGAAGCGCAATTACTCCATTGAGGAGGCACACGAGGATGAGCGTGCTGGAGTGGCTGAGAAGAGAACGACCTATCTGAGGCGAAGGGACACCGGCTGTACTAGGGACACCAAGCGGAAGCAGGCTGCTTGGAGGAAAAGGGCGAGAGAAGTATGGGTTACACTTCGGAGTTACTCCTCGGATGTGTGGAATACATATTGCACCCTGGTACGGGAAGCTGCACTCAAGAAATCTGGCCAGGCAACTGTGAAGCTGACAGACAGAGAGACCTACTCATGGCCAGGTGCAGCTTCCTGGAGGGTGAGGTCCGCCACTGGAAGGAGCACTAGCAGCCCCTCTCCACTACCCTCTCTCTCCGGCAAGCCCGCTGAGAGCCCAGTCCTCTTCCGGCCGAAGAGTCAGTTCCCTGTCTCCAGGCAGGTTTCTGTGGAGCGGTGCCACGGCGAGGAACCCGTGGAAGGTGTGGTAAGTGTGGTGGATTGCGTAAGTACTCCCTGGTGCGGTGGGAGAGAGGAAGACATCGAATCCAACACAGTCCTGTTGCATCACCCCCCCCAGCTCCGCCTCCGCAGAAAGGCAGAGAACCAGGACAGCAGGAGGGGCTGAGCCACCACTGTCCTGCTGAGATCAGGACACCGCAATCCAGCATAGATCTCCTCTCTCAAGCTGGTCCACATTGATCCTATCTCCAACCGCAAGCCCTTCCTCACCATATGTCAACCGACCCCTCAAAGGACATGGCAGATCCACAGTACACTGGCTGAAGGACCGATCACGGAGCTGCTTCACAAACCTCCGACCAGAGAACCTGCTCCCACCCAGTCCAGGTCTGCTCCCCACCTCTAATCCCACGTGATGTCCCTCCCAATTCCCAAGCCTTCCCACAGGGCCCTCACCTACCAGGGCTATGGCCTACCAGGAGGTCCAGCAGCACAGGCAGCAGCCTTACCAGTCCAGGCACAGAGTCATGCGGGCGACATCCGTTTGCCACCGGTTCCAATGATCCACCCAATGCCCACTCCGCCAGTCCTCACCCAGCGTGCATGAGCAGACAGCCCACTAACACTACTCCTTACTCCATCCCACACTCAAAGCCTGGCCTCGTACATCTGTCATCAGTACTAGGGCTGACACACTCATGGCATTGGAGGAAGGACCTCCCAGCACCCAATGTGGGGCTGAGCCAGCTGTCCGCGTTTTCACTTCTTCTTTTTCTTCACACATTTCTTCGACCTCTCACCGTCCCCTGTTGTCCTCTCGGTGGCCAGGCACTCCAGCACCACCTACCACCACAGCACCTGCACCCTTCACCCTGAGACTGGGGCCACGCCTCAGAGTGAACCAAAGAAGAGTGCCCAGGACTAGGTAGGCTAGCTACCTGTGGACTTCATTTGGACACATTGACCTGGGTATTTTTTTTTTTAGCAACTTGTTGTTCAATAAAGGTTTATCTTTGATTCACACACTTGCTTCATTTCTTTGTTTTTAATAAAGTCTTGGTGAAACTTTTAGAATTGGCTTAAGCCTTTGCATGCTTGTGGATGGGTTAAGATAGCAGTAGGTGGGCAGGGATACCTGTGGAATGAGCAGGGATACTTTTAGGATGGGTAAATAGCTGTGGATAGATAAACCTTCCAGTGAAAGCATAGTGCGGCTGTTACGGGTCTACCCTCCTCAGGTTGCCACACCTATGGCCTTTTTATCATAACAATGTAAGCATTCGTCCACACATGTCAACACAAACACAACTCTTTATTAAACGACTCCTGTTCATTGGTTAGGCCCACCCAACATTACATGGCCCAATCTCAATCCGTGTGAGACAGGCTGAGGAAGACATCCATTAGGCATCTTACCATCCTGTGTTGCCACTCCAACCACGTCCAGCTGGGGAGTTGCACATGTGTTTCAAGGAGGTTGCACTGTTTCTTCCCTATTGCTCGTGAGGCTCTGTTGTCGGCCTTGCACATCCTGGTGTGCGATCAGTGTTCGCCCCTTGCCTCCATTCCCCAGGCTCCATGTCCCCATTGCCTTGTTGACGGTCCATGAGCCTGTTTCTGCAGAGACTGGGTAGCGGGTGTGCATGAGATTGTGCCAGGATGCAGCAAGCTCTTCCACGTTCCTCCTCACATGTCTCTGGGTGATGGCTGAATGGGTGCTGAAAAGTACCTGGAACCTGTTGCGCCGAGGATGCCAAAGGGTTCTCACAACACCCGCCTTGCCCTGGACAGCCTGTAGTTGAAGCTATCTCTCCTCTTCAACGGTGGTTACGGCCCACTCTGGAGTCCTGTTGGGCTCTTCAATTGAGGTAGGGTTCTGCATGGGAGAAGGCGTCCATACTCCCACGATGACAAAGTAGGGCACAGATCTTGCGTGTCATTGGCAGGGGGTCTGGATCTGGGGAAGCCAGATCGAGGTTCCTTCAAGCCCCTCCTTGAGGTACTTGCGTTCTATCCTGGCGCATCTGAAGATGAACCGTAGCCTGCAAGCATCGATGTACATAGAACTTGTAGTCAGTCATTTGACGCATGGCAAAGAGGACGATGCTGAAGAAGCCCTTTGTAGTTGAAATAAGTGGAGCCCGACTTGGGTGGTGCTTTGCCGGCCATGTGCTTGCTCGATGGCTCCAACGGATGTGTGGGAAGTTCCACCTCGTGATACCACTGCTCTGGGCAACTTTCTCCATCCTCTTCAGTGGAGGGGCACTGGAGGAGCTCCTCTTGTATTCTTCGATGATGGCCTGCACCACTTCTCTGACTCACAATGCATGATGTTGCTGGGTGGCACCCTCCACCCGTACTGCATGCTTTTGTAGGTGGTCCCTGGAGGCCAGGTGGCGCAGCAGTGAGTGCTACCTTGAGGCCCAGGTTCCAGCTGGGCCGGAAGTTGGTGTTGCTGCTTGGTCAACTTGGGTGTTCAGGCGCTGCACAACTTCGTCAACATGGCTGGAAGCTCCTCATGAAGTTCTGGAATGCCCAACGTCTTTCGTTCCTGAGCTTCCACCATTCAGCTTGTTGTTCAGTCCGTTACTCTGCTCTTCTCACCATCCATCTTCAGACCCAGACGCTTTCTGGCGCCTCCTTTTCTTCCCGTAGTAGAGCTCCACAGAAGCCTGTAGATGGCTTCGCACTGTTGCAGAAGCGATGGTGCTGCCAAAAGGACTGTGCTAATGATCCACGGTGGACATGACTGGATCTGGGAAGGGAAGGTCAGATGAAGGCTGCAGAGGTCTGCAACAGTGGGCTGCTGGTCTGAAAAGTGAGATGCCAGACGAGTTGCTCCTCCTTTTTATAGGCAGTGGTAGGTGTCCCTTGCATCCTCTAGGCATCCTCTAGGCATCCTCTAGGCATCTTAATATCGAGATAGGTCCCCCTCTGTGAATGTTTTTTCCGTTTTAAACGCTTTGTTTCCGCTTGCACCGTTCTGTATCCGTTCTGCATCTGTTCCGTGTCAGGTTCCGTTCCTCCCTGCATCGGGCGGATGAGCATTCCGTGGAATGCGCAGAACCCTCACGGATATAGCGCATGTCGTAATGATGCGTAATGGATGCGTAACGGATGTGTAGCGGATGCTTCGGATGCATAACAGAATGAACTGGATACATTTTTCGCGCAAAAGTTTTTTAGGCAGCCGGAAACTTTTGGACGCGGATGAAACATCAAGACTGGATGCTGACGGATAGAGTGGAAGCCAGAACGGAGGGCAGTGAAGTACATCGCGTTTTTCGAGACGGATGGCAAAGTGTTTTTTTCCTCCGTTTTACATCCTCTTTGCATCTGTTGGTTCGGTATGATATGGGCTTAAAAATAATTGTTGATGGTTTAGATGAAACCTCATTATGTCATTATTCTTAAGAAATTTGTTCAAATGAGGAAAACTTAACAAAATGTTTTTCCTTTTGTTTCTACTTGGAAAAGAGAAACAAAGAAAGACCAGATTATTTTAGACAATAATCATAGAAAAACCATTATTAGGGCAGAATATGAAACAGTTCACAAAAACATCTTGAACTAATACAGTGATTAAGAAAAATGATCTTGATTTAATTATTTTGTGATATCCCAATTATGTACTGATGGATTTGGACAGGTTAATATATAACTAGTTGAAAACTCCTTCAGTGAGTAATTCTTCATCAAGTGGAATAAAGTGAGATATTATTTCAGAATATTATATGAGTTGTTTCCTTTGCCTCAATATTTCCATAATTATCTAGGATTAAAATTTTTATAAAAATTTTCAGGTATAAAACTTTAAAATCTATCAACTTGGAGGGTGAGTTCAAAATATTCTGATTAGTGTTAAAAAGTAGGCTTAAAATAATAAGATGAATATTTGACAAAGAAAATTCAACAAAATTAAAATTCATATAATATACAAAAGGTGATGGATTCTCATGGACCTGGTAATAAAAATGTGAAACAAATTTAGGAATCACAAGTTGAATATGAATGAAAATTGTGAAAAGATTTATAAGAGGCAAATACAATTTCTGGGCTGCCTCATAGAAATTCTAATTCCAATTACAAAAAATGTACTTAATCCTACTCTTATTCTGCATTGGTCAGATTCTCATCTTAAACCTCTGTAGTTTAAGATTAGAGTTAAGGTATTGCAGATTAATCAGCAGACTTTAGAAAACTAAATCTTATGATTCAGAGACTAATGTACCTGGAGTATTTTCACCTTGCAAAAAGATTATTGCAGGGAAACAATGATAACATTTTTTTTAAAAAAAGAATTTTTATTAATTTTTACACAACAAACATATACAAACCAAACACAAAACATAAGAACATAAAATATCTCTTTTGGACCGGCAGTTTGATCCGAGTTACAATCTTTTTGTACAGACATAAATTCAAGTTCATGCTTTACTTTTTATATAGCATTCCATTTTCTTAATTCACCTATTTTAACATTTTCTATATAGCTTCTCCCCTTTTTCACTCTCTTATTCTACTTATATGTTATGTTCATCTCAATTTAAATCATTTATACTTATATGCCTTCTGTCTGTCCTGTTTCAGCTGTCTATTAATCTTTTCTCATTAACACTACAAATTTCTTCTGTTAATGACTGATTGGAAGTATAATGCCTTATCATTACTATATCCTTCCCCTAGTTTAAGCTTTTAACATAACACATAATTTTCATTCAGATCTGCGTAGTACATTCTAAAGATAGACTCAATATTTTAAAACAAGGAAAAAAAAATTTTTTTATTTTTTTTTTAAACTATATAATATTAATTAAACAACAATCCATAGGCAATTAAAATTATACTCATTAAAATTATTAATTCATTTAAGTCTTAACCATTTTACACAATCCTTTCTAAATAAAATATCATGCTTCTATGGGAACATTTATGATAAATTTGCTTATTACTTCCCCTATTTGCACTATGTTTTAAAGTATTATACATGACAATGTTCCCATTTTTACTTTAATTCAATTCTCTCATATTGATTTCATTTATTTTATTTAAAAATAAGAAATTTTTCGGCTAATTACATTAAATATTTTGTTCCATTTTATATCATATATTATTCCAATTTTGGTAACATTATTTTCAAATACAGATACAACAACACAATCTTTGTACCTTTGCCAAGAATCTTTTTCAATTATATGTTTACCCATTATCTCTAAATAAATTCCTGTTTCTTTACATCTTGTTTTCAAACTCTTTGTAGCTTCTCTTCCCTTCTTTCCTCCCTTGCTTCCTCCACTCATACCCTTTTTACCCCCCTTGTCTCTTCATTTCCCCCAAAACCCCTCTTGTGTATTCTTTCTTTTCTGTTGCTTTTCTGATGTTGTTGCTGACACTTTTCACCTTGGTTTTCCCCTTTTTGTTTCCCTTCTTTCCTCCCTTGCTTCACCACTCTACCCTTTTTAACCCCTGTCTCTAATCTCCGCCTCTTGTGTATTCTTCTTTTCTGTTGCTTTCTGAATGTTGTGTCCACTTTAACGCTTGTTTTCCCTTTTTTTGTTGTTATTTTTTTAATCTTAAATTCTCCTTCTCTTTCTCTCTTCCCTTTCTTTCCCCAATAAAGTTGCTTGTTCATTGGATGGTTTCTCTGTCATCCCAGTCTTCTTGTTCTTGTAGTTTCTTCAATATGTAGAAATTGCCATATTCTAAGAAACGAAAAAATAGAGCCAAAAGAACTCCTTCAACTTCTTGTTTCTCCTTGTTCATATTTATTAAATTCCATTTTCAGTTCATCGATAGTAAATGCCATTGCTAAAAAAAAAAAATTAAACGAACCCAAATGATTTTAATACCTTCAATAAAAAATTTCCCAAAGTCCCAAAGTCAACCAAACAATCCAAAACACACAGTCTATTCATTTAACACCTTCTTTCTTTCTTTCACATTTTTTTTCCATTTTAATGCTTCAAAAAACTCAAATTCTTTTTGACTTTCAAATCCATCTGATAGAATAGGCCATTGTTGATCCAAATAGAAAATCCAATAGTAAAGAGGCCCAAAACAAGAAGAAAAAGGATAAAATAAAAAAGCAAAAATAAAATATTACTAAGTTAAAAATACAAAAAGGCTGGCGAGTAAAGATTTTCAAAGTATATATGGACTGCACACTGCCACTTTATTTATTTATCCAAGGCTGTCGTTATTTGACCTCTCTTCTCCAGCAGGCTTCAAAGCCAAGTCCCTCAAGTGTTGAAATATTTGATAAGAGTCCAGGAAAACACCTGTAATAATATTTTTCTGTTGCTCTCCCATCCATCTTATCACATTAAAATGTCACCTTGAGAAGGGAGTATTATGACATTTCCTCCCCAGTTCAAATAAAGTACTTTCAAGCCTCTAGTGGCATGTGTTGCAAAATCTTTAATACTTTTTCCCCCCCAGCCAGAAAAAGAAGAGTAAATGTATACAAAACTTCAAGGTAAAGAAAGAAAAAAATCAAAGGGGGTCTCTTATCCTAATGAAAATTAAAAAATCAAAAGAAGCATGAAAATAATATATAGAAAAAATTCAATCTGTTTACCTAACAAAATCAATTAAATGTCCTCAGAAAAAGAAGTAAGTAAGAGAAAGAATCCAAGGCCTCAAATTTGACATCACTTTAAAAAACGCCGCTTAAACAATTCAGTCAAACAAAAAATAAATCACAGGTTCCTTCTTTTGTTCACGATATCCTTCAGGTCTCAGCCATTTACATTACAAAAGAGGTTTCTCACCCAACCGACACACAGGTTCGCTCAAGCCACTTTTCTTTTCGGAGCTGTTCCCACTTCAGCAGCTTTTGGAAGGCTGCCTTTCCACCGCAGCCAAAAGGAACTTCTCCCAGATCAAACCAGAGATTTGCGAAGAATCTTCTGGGTGATCTGGCGACTGTGCCCCTTTCTCAATCCCCGTCTCTACGGGTACGTTTAGGTCCGTTAGGACCGACCAGGGGTGAAAATATCAGCTGCGATCTCAGAGCCCCAAGATCGCAGCTGTAGCACCGAGACGAAGCTCCGCCTTCTCCAAATGATAACATTTTTCATACACATGAAAAAAATATAAAGGGAAAGTTCTCCAGAAATAACCAGAAAACAAGGATCAATGTACTGTAGTTCTCAAGCTCCAGGAAGACTAATTAAATGTTTGTTAAGACTACTTTGATAGATGAATCATTTACCCTTCTTGGCATTTTCCAGCAGAGACTAGACAAATTTCTGTTGGCAAAGCTTTGATCTTGATTTTTATAATGATTAAGAAGATAAACTCAATAATCTTAATTTTTCCTAAGAATTATATGTTATATGAATTAAATGCAAATTTATCCAGGGCTTATAAATGCATCCCCACAGCATGATATATTTTTTTCAGGTTCACCACATGTGATAGCTATTGGAACAAGAGAGGTCCTTATTATTTCTTTAAAATTGCCAGCCCCATCATGAATATAAATTTCAATCATATCAATTCCTGCCTTGCAGAAATAAAGCAGCACTTGTAACTATCTGAGTTTAAAACAAGCTTTAAAATGGCTCAACCAGATGTTTGAACAGTATGCTTGAATGTGTTTTAAAGAGAAATATCCAATTTCATTAAAAAGAAAAATCCTGCGTTATAAAAATTATTTACATTGTAATTAAATTTAACTACCATCAATCTGACTGCCAAAGCAGGATTAGGGAGAGTATATTAGCAACAACAACAACAAAAAAAAATCCACAGCAATTGTTGCAGTTAGCAACAATCTCGAAGTAGAGGCTATTTACTCTCTATTTAGTACTATTCAGTCAATAAGGCAGAAACAATGAAAATTTTTTGATGAATTAACTCAGAACTTTACATTGAATTATGGTCCCAAATATATATCATTTATCAGAAGATGTAGAAAACTATAAGCTCAAGTTTATATGTGTGAAATCAATGTCATTATGTCCAACAAAAAATGCAGTGGAAAAATTGATGTTTAAAATATCTTATCTCATGTGTTTGTGCCCAGACATAGATACACACATCCAAAGACACTCAAGAGACTGGTTACAGAAAGAAACAGAAAGAACTAAGTGGCCCTTCACTTCTACAAACTGCAACCAATTTGGCAAATTCTAGCCTAAAGTATACCTTTGGCTGATTTTTCTGATTTTTCTACTGAGGCAAAACTTGTAAGAGAAAATTCTAATTTGAAAAAAAAATTACAGAAAAATATAGGTTGTAATCAGGTGGGATTCAATTCTTTAAACAACCGGTTCTGTGAGTGTGGCTTAGTTGGTGGGTGTGGCTTGGTGACTGGGTGGGCATGGCTAATTCGGCATCACTCATGTCAGGGGGCACTTCTCGCCTGGCCTGTCATGACAGTGGGGATGCTGCAACAGTCATAAGTGTGAAAAATGGTCATGTCACTTTTTTCAGTGCCATTGTAATTTTGAATGGTCACTAAATTAACTGTTGTAAGTCAAGGATTACCTGTATAAAAATACAAAATGACCTAAATACCAATCATTAGATTAAAAATACCTGCAAGCTAGAGTTACAAATCAGGCAGGGTACCAGAGCATCTTGAGGAATTAAAATAGTTAAAATGCAGTGATAACTATCAGCAGCCAACTCTTGCTCATAAAGTGAAACAGAGAGGTCATTTAAGCTCTCCAAAAAGAGCATACCCAGAAGAAGCAATCCTTAGATCCATTTGCACAACTTAAAAAGACCAGCTTGTCTCACTCACCTCACAAGATATNGTTGAAGCTGAATAGGGAAAATTATCCCATCAATAAACACAGGATTAAACATCACCAAGCACAGAATTAACCTTCACGAAAAAAAAGTTTTAAACTCAGAAAACTCAGAAAGAATATGTAAACTCACATTTGAATGTCAATCTTTCTAGCTAGCCTTGCTGAATGTCACTCACTCATCTTGGTTCCTTGTCATTAAAAGCTCCTTTCTGGTTATTAAATTATTTCTTCAAAATGCTGATTGTCCAGGGAAGTATTTCCTCCCAACAGCACTGTAAAAATCTTAAAATAACCCTTCCCATTTAAGAAAGTCAAGCCCCAGGAGTTCCGGAGACAGGAAGTCTAGGCATATTGGCAAGAATGTGATAAGGATTGAAAAAAACAAAAGGAGATTGCTTCGAAATATCGGTTCTCCGAACTACTTAGAAAGTTAACAAGGAGTTCTATAAAACCAGTCAGAACAGGTAGAATCCCACTCCTAGTTGTAATTGATGGTAGTATAAGGCAGAAAAAAAATCACATAAAATGGAGATACAATTCTTCAGGGATTTAAAACCATGTATATGTACTCTGTGGAGACAGAGCTTTGCCAATTGACCTACTAAGCTCCATTCAACAACAATGAAGTTCTCTGGCAAAAAGATAGAATTTCTCTGATTGCATAAGTTGGGGGATGTGGGCACTGTTATGACTGCAGTGGAAACTTTCTTCAAGGCGTTTTCTTCTTTCTTCATTTATCTTACTTTTTTTAAATAAATTATTAATTTTACAGTTAAAATAGACAAAAAACATGCACGTAAATGTGAGAAAGGAAAAGGAAACAATGA
>BHFT01015018.1:0-57884 GCA_004320025.1 Laticauda laticaudata | reverse complement strand
GTTTTCCAATGGATGGCAAGCTTTTTTTAACATTTTACATCCTCTTTGCATCCATAAGTGTAGTGGGACCGGGCCTTTACATTCCAGGTTATCATAGTTTTTAAATCTTCAGAGAATACATTCAAATGAATTTGGAATGTTATTGAGATCTTGTCTTGTTCTCCATGAAGTGGATGGTGCTATAATCATCGCGATGTCTATAGTTGTGCAAATCTAGAGCTTGCAGAGAACATCAACTATTCATCCAGATTGCCTCCAAGATGGATCCAAGCTTTGTGATCTTGCCATAGAGTCCCAGATTATGAAGTCACAAATCTACTTCTGTTTTGCACTTGATACATTTTGATGCAGTTCCAGGTGTACCACACATTATGGAATATAAATTATGGACCCAAAAAATCCCCACTTCTGTTGCTACATCAGTAACAGTTCCCCATTTCTTTTCCTAAATAAATTTCCATTTTGTTAATTTATAATAATTTCTTCTAACACTATATAATTAACTTCAGCTCCTTAATATGTCTTTGCACTGTAATTTCATGTTCAATCAACATTTATTTTCAAAGGCACACAACTTTATCTCTAGGAGTCTGGTGCATTTGAACGATAAACATACTTATTTTATGGCTAAGATTTGTTCCCTATTTAGCACACAGTTTTTTCTGTGTGATGTGTAGGGAAGTAAAGTGATGAATTTTAAAATGGAACAGCACTGTGTTTCCTTCTGACATGACTATTACAAACAATAAAATAATCTTTATTGCTGGATTAATTTCTATGCAATCTTATTTCATCACACTACATTTGCCAAACAAGTTGGCTGCTTTCTTTCTCACATTTATTAACTAATTCATTCCAGAAAGGAATCTTTGTTCAAATTGAAAGCCAATTCAAATAACACTAGGTTTGATCCCATCCTGACTATGGATTGATTAGGTGCTTGTACTGGTTCAGTTGGAGCAGGAAAAAATAATCCCATTTTTTTTGTTGTTGTTCCATTCATTTCCTTTGAAAAGCTGATACCCCCACATAATTTTTTTCCACTTTTTAAAAAAGTATTAAATCATAAGGTCCTAGATATAGGATATAGACAGGATGCTGTTTTAATATTGATTATATCAGTAATTAATGCTGTATTTTCCAAGTCTTAAAGATATATTCCAGATAACACATAATCAGAGTTGGAAAGGACTTTGTAGGTCATAGTCCAACCCCCTGCCCAAGCAGGAGACCCTACACCATTTCTGACAAATGGGAGTCCAATCTCTTCTTGAAAGTCTCAAGTGATGATGCTCCCACAACTTTTGAGGGCAAGCTGTTCGATTGGTTGATTGTTCTCACTGTCAGAAAGTTTCTCCCTATTTCCAGGTTAAATCTCTCCTTGTTAGAGATACATTCATCCAGAGTCAAGAATCATAAGGTACAACACTTAATAATAGTCATAGAGTACAATAAGTAATCAAATCATACTAGGAAACAGTCAATAAAAATTGTAAGGATTCTAGCAACACATTTACAGTCATATAGTGATAAGTGTGAGGAGATGGGTTAAAGGAAGGATGAAAGGATTTATAGTAATAGTAATGCAGATTTAATAAATAGTTTGACAGAGTTGAGGAAATTATCTGTTTAGAAGAGTGATGGTGTTTGGGAAAAAAAACTGTGTCTAGTTGTTCTGATGTGCAGTGCTCTATAGCGTCATTTTGAGGAATTCAAACAGTTTATGTCCGGGATGTGAGGAGTCTGTAAATATTTGCACAGCCCTCTTTTTGACTTATGCAATATACTGGTCCTTAATGGAATTAGATTCTCTTCAAATCTAGCGAGACCTTATCCCTAAACTTCACACTTGTGCATTATGGACAATATTATTATAAGAACAATAAATAACCAATTAAACCATACAAATTAAAATCAATATTGTGTCAGATGTAACATTAAAACCATAACAATTGATGATGGCAACAATGACAGCAAGATGGCAAATAAGATATAATCAATCCTCACTTTGTAAGCATTTTATAAATTGCTCCATACTGACTTATTAGATGGGCACATGAACAGTCATTGCTCCTATCTATTTTTTATTAGTACTGTACTTTAGCTTTTTATATATGTGTATTTTTCAGAAATTATTTTTTAATGTGAACCGGGCCAGTAATTTTTAATTTAAATTAAAATTTAATTTTAATGTGTATCTGGCCAGTAAATGCTCATCTCCATCCAGACTCTATCCCGAATTAAGCAATGACAGTCATAAAAAGTGATTTTTATTAAGTTATAGTGATCTTGTAACCCACTGAATAGGGTCTGGTTGGGATAGGTAACAAGTATAATTTACAAATAAATATATGACACAGAAACATGAGGCAATAATCTGGGTGAACCAATGGTTCTTCAATTGATGTGAAAGCTAATAGCAGTCACAACTGGACAAGAAATTTTCTGTAGATCTAAAACCAACCTAACTCTTTCACAAACCCAATTCTTTTATTGTGCCATAATCTATTTTCATTATAATGACTTTGGAGACCTTCACAAAGTATTTGTTAGGTTTATAGAATATGTGGTTGTTTATTTATACTATATGTGTATTTTTAAGAAATTATTTTAATGGAAATCTCTCCAATAAATTTTAATTACATTTTAATTTTAATGTGCCTTTGGCCAGTAAATGCATAGTTCCATCCAGTTGTCCCAACTCTACCCCGAATTAAGGAATGACAGGGTTATAAAAAGGGAGTTTTATTATGCTCTAGTGATCTTGTTGCCTGTTGAATGAGGTCTGATTGGGACAAGGAACAAATATTTTAAAAAATATGATACCTATATTTATTTATTATATGAAATGTAAATGTAAGCCTGGGTGAACCAATAGTTCTTAAATTGATGTGGAAGCTAACAATTCAAGATCAGTCATAACTAGACAAAAAAAAAATCCAGATCTAAAACAAAGCAAACACTTTCACAAACCTAACTCTTTTATTGTGTCATAATCTATTTTTATTATAATGATATTAGAGATTTTGATGAGGGTTTGCTAGGTTTATAGGATATGTAGTTGCCTATCAGTGTTCTAAACTAACAATGTGAAATTTTTGAGGAAAAACCAAGGCACAGTCAGAATTTATTTCACAATAAAATCCAAGCACTTACAGCAGCTAAATGCCTAAATTTACATTTCTTCCAACTGTCATCTTCCTGAACAAACTTTTTGCTTTCCTGAAACAGTGGGATAATAGGTTCAAAAATCCCAAGGACCATGAAAGACATGAAATAAATAATTGGATGCATAAACATTACACCATGTACTCCATCGGAATAACAAATGCCATTTAAGTTACTCTGAAAAGAAATTCAATATGTTTGCCAGAAGAGCATGTGCAAGCTATTAAAGAACATAGAGCCACATTAAAGCCAAGCATATTTAGTGCAGGCTGAACATTTTCAGGCAAAAGCCTGTTTTTAAAGATGGAAAATTATGGTAGACAATAAAGCTCCATATGGTTATGTCAGTGGAGAGGAAAATAACTTTCTCGGATGCTACCACAGATGACTCTTGAACAATGTTTGTCAACCTTCTGCTTTGGAAAGACTAAATGGCTGAGAATTGACATGCAAAACTCTGTGCTTTGGAGAAGACATGCTTTGAGATGGCTCTCAGACAATCATTATGGCTCTGCACAATATGGCCTCTCAAAAGCTCATGTTATGGCCCTCATGTTATGGGCAGAGAAAAGAGAACATCATTCATCAGTTTCCTTCTGGTGCGATTCACTATATATGGTGAGTCATAAATTGGGTGGAATTATTTACTGTCTGTTATTGCTCTCAGTGCAATAGCAGCACAATTTTGATATAAGGTCCTACTTTAGCACTCTACTGGATTCAGTATTCAATGTGTTTTGAGCACAAATCTTGCCCTGGCAATTATCTTTCTCCCAGTAGTCGACAGAGAACTTGTTGAGGTTGGCTACGTCATGACTTGATATTTCTTCCAGTCAAAATAGGGGGGTCACTTAATAAGTCATGTAATTTAGTTGGTACTTATCAGTTTTAGTTCTCATCATGTCACAGATTATCAAGAAACTCTGAGATACCACTGTTTTATATCATGTTGTCCTGGATGTGGTATTATTTTGCAGTAGGGGAAAGAGATATATTCTCCCTAAGAATACTTATGACTACGTGCTGTTAAGTCAGTGTTAACTTATAGACATCATACAGATATGTTTTCTTTAGAATGATCCCCAACCTGTTTTTTCAAATCTTCTAATGGGGGAACCATCACAGCTGCAATGAAATGAAGGCTAGCCACATTGTTGTTGGTCATTCTCTCCTTTTTCCTTCCACATTTTTCTTGCCTATATTGACTTCACAATAGATTTTACATAATGTGCCCAAAATAATTTGAGGTAGGTCATTTGTGTGTCAAGTGAGAAAATCAGATAGATTTGTTTTATTGTCTAATTGCTTGTCCTGCTGTCCATGGTAAACTCAACAGTTGTCTCCATCAATACTCTTTCTATCTTACATCTTCAAAGTCTAATTTGAACATGCATAGAGTTTCAGTTGGAAAACCATTGCCTGCATGATTCTTTGCTGCATTGACATCAGACTCATTATATGTTTCACATGTTGCCTAAATGAGCTGTGAAAATAATTCTATCCTTGAGTTACTTGAAGCCAAAATGAAAGACATTAGCGATATATTAAAAGTAATGAAAAGAGACTTCCACTCACATAAGCTTCTGTGAATTGTGTGAAAGAAGGGGCAGAAAAAGCTATCATTACAAAGCAAATCAATCCAGAGCTGGATGACAAGGGTGTTTTAATGTAGGTGTTTTATTCTTCTTTTTAATTAATATCTTTATTACCTTAATAAAATAAAATTAAGCTAGAATATATATGTTAATTTTCCAGACCATGAACAGCCAGCCAGCCTTAATGAGTGTTCATGAATGCTGTGTTCCACAAATGTAATCAGTATGCCACACAGCAATTGTACAGTGCTGTAGCATGTAAGCATAATTTAAATTGTACTAGGAGGAAAGAGGTTGAGAGGAAGAGGAAGCCAGAGAAGGCTACTGCTGGGTAATTTTAATAAGATTCCCAGTGCAATCCTAAATTGCATCAACAGAGGGATACAATCAAGATCAAGTGAGGTACTAATACTACTCTATAAAGCCTTAGTAAGACCACACATAAAGTACTGCATCCAGTTTTGGTCACTACACTATAAAAAAGTTATTGAGACTCTAAAAAAAGTACAGAAAAGAGCAACCAGGATGGTTAGGGGACTGGAGACTAAAACATATAACGAACGGTTACAGGGGACATGGCTAGTTTAGTGAAGAGAAGGACCAGGGGAGAGATGATATCAGTCTTCCAATATTTGAGGGGCTGCCACAGAGAGGAAGGGGTCAAGCTATTTTCCAAAGCACTTATAAGCCAGACAAGGAATAATGGATGGAAACTGAACAAGGAGAGATTCAACCTGGAAATAAGGAGAAACTTTCTGACAATGAGAACAATCAACCAATGGAACAGTTTGCCTTCAGAAGTTGTGGAAGCACCATCACNTGCCATCTGTCAGAAATAGTGTAGGGTCTCCTGCTTGGGCAGGGGATTGGACTAGATGACCTACAAGGTCCCTTCCATCTGTTATCTAAAAAAGAAGTGAAAAACTTAAAGAAAAAAAGAGGCAAATTTAATTGAAGCATCAACATAAGGTAAACTAGGAAAATTTCAGCAAAATATGGACAGGCATAATAACAAATGTAACATTTTTTTTTCTCCCCCCCCCTTATCTCTTGCTTTTTATTTGTTTATTTTCTTTGTGATAACTTTTCTTTTTTCTTTTTGCATAATGTTATTAATCCCGAAAGGAAAATACCATGATGAGCATGCAGTATACCTATGCAGAATGGCAAGACAGTTATTAGGCATGTGCACTCTGTGCATCTAATCTCTGTAAAAATTATTCTGTGAAATTCCTGCTAGACATTATTGTCTATTTGTTTGTTTGTTTGTTATTGTCTATTTGTTTGTTTGTTGTTTGTTTAAGTCATGTTTACATGACTTAAACAATGTTATTCTTCCCTGAGATGAAAAACTGAAGAGACAAATTGACCTAACCGGGTAACAGAGGAAATGTATGATCTTGCTGTTGTTGGTGTTGAACTTCAGCTCCCTGTAGGCCCAGCAACCATAACCTGTTCTGAGAGATGCTGGAAGTTGTGGGCAGGGGTGAGCAACTTATATTTATGATGGTTGCTGTGTCCCAGGATCACACGATCAGCTTGTATATCACCATGTTCTCCATCTTGCCTGTTTTGTCTTCTTCCCAACAAATTTTGTTACTCTTGCTGAGGGCTATGCTATGGCAAATATTAAGTAGAGTTCATGGAAACAAGCCAGATTTATAAACTCTGCCTTGTGGGTGGTTGCTAAGATATTCTTAACATGGGTAAGGTTAGGTTTTCCTTGCTGAAACATCGGGATAGGCTACAGCAGACAAAAAGGCTTCCAAACTCACTTTCTTCATTGGAGGAACGAACAGTGAGGCAGTATCCAAAGCCTTGCCATCGTAATGCATTTCTTATGGATACAGTTGCATGAGTACATCAAGTCCTATCTTCTCTGAGGCTTCTCTGAAAAATTCCAGTAGAGAAGTAGATTATGAGTCTGCTTGCAATAATAATATTTTTGAATGTTAACATGCTCTGAATTACTCTACTGCTAAAAATTCTCATTAAAAACGCAGTGTATTCACCTATATGTGCCTATGAAGAGTTTATTGAAAGCTGCAAGATGCAAAGTAATGTTGGGAGAATGCTGTGCTTTGGGTTAACTTTCGAGTGTGTTTTCTAACCCGTGCATATTAAATGATTCGTTCATACGCTGAAGTGTAAGATAATTTATATCTGAAAAAAGACAAATGATATTATTCTCCAGGCACAGCACAAAGAGATTTATGTTCCTAGTTTCATTTAACAGTGGTAGGCATTTTGTGTATAACTCACCACATGTGTCTTGTTAAATTCTCTTCTCTATCCCATAACAGTGGCAAGTCATTTTGAGTTATTAATCCAAGTATTACATTCAAATTTAACAACCTAATCAAGCAAAAATAAGTAGATTTGACTGTTACAACAGTGATACTCAAATAAAAGATCTTCCTTTTTTATATTGTATTTTGGTGTATAACAATAAATCTACCCAAAAAAACACAGTAGCATTCTCAATTTAAAATTCAGAGCTATTACTTGAAACCAGCATGGATTGTTCCATAAGTTTAAATCTCTGTAATATTTAGCAGTTATACTGTAACATTTCATTTCTAATATATTCTTCTATGCATTTTTAATTTAAACAGTGAAACAAAAGGACCAAGAAACTATTCAATTATCAGGGAAAGTGAATCATTTCCATTTGAATGAAATGGTGGTTATAACAATATTGATCATTCTGAATTTGAACACCGGGGTTTTTAATCTTTTATTTGAACTTGGATCTGCTAACTTCACTTACAAACCAGCATTTGTATTCCAGATGAAAAATGAAAAAAGACTGGCTCTTTCATATCCCCAACATGAAAAAAAATTGAAAAGCAAATACTAGAAGCAAAATAGTTAGTCTTGAACTTTGTGTGCCCAAAGGAGAAAGGGAGGGGAAAACTTTAATATATGAAATGGGCAGGAAGCCTTTCCATTTGTCTGTGTGTGTTGTTTTCAAAAGATAGAATGCTAACAGCAATATCAAACTGTTTTGGATGATCTTTTTTTGTCTCAGTATTTCTGGAAATGACTATGTCGCATTCAGTGTTGCATATTAAATGGCCGTTCCAGGGAATATGATGGAAAAGAAAGAAGACGTCCAAATGTGGAATTGATGTTTTCATTGTGACTTTTAAACCATTAAAAATATTCTAAAAGGAATCATTTGATCATTTTATAAATATTTTTAAAAGGGGACAGAGCTATCTATGTGTTTTTCTGTCTATGCATCAAAATAAATCTCTATTGAAAAAGTAGTATTGATACATAAGGAAACAATAAAATAGAGCTGTCCAAGCCAGGCTCTGATTCAGAGTCAGCCATTCACTTATTTCTTAGCCTTGGGCAAATTGTCATTATTTGCTATCGTTGCTGAAATGGACAGAAATATAGCTTAATAAATAAGAGTGCTTAAGGCTATAATCTTTGATGTATTTATAAGCAGATCCAACAGAAGGCTGTGGGTCTTTATCTGAAAAGGGGCAGATTGGACTGCATGGTAACATCTTTGAATTCCATGGTCTAAAAGGGGAAAAGAGCAACATTCATGGGTAGCTTAGAAAAAATTCCCAGCATGCAAGACATGTAGCCAGGACTGGGGGGTTTTGGAAAATAGAGCAGCAGACATCAGACTCCATCATCCCCACCTTCACCTCTCTCACCTATATGGACTTTGAAAGATGCATTCCAAAGTAATACTGTTTGGAACAATGCTTCTTGTTGCCATTTGCACTACAGGTAGTCCTTGACCTACAACCACAATTGAACCCAAAATCTATTGCTAGGTGACATATTTGTTAGGTGAGTTTCCCCCCATTTTACGACCTTTCTTTCCACAGTTGTTAAGTGAATCATTGCAGTTGTTAAGTTTGTAATATGGTTGTTAAATGAATCTGGCTTCCCCCATTGACTTTGCTTGTAAAAAGCTCACAAAAACTGATCACGTGACCCCAGGGCATAACAACAGTCATATATGAACCAACTGCCAAGCTTCTGAATTTTGATTCTGTGACCATGGGGATGCTGCAACAGTGAAAAAATCACTTTTTTCAATGCCATTGTAACTTTGAATAGTCATGAAATGAACTCTTGTAAGTTGAGGACTACTGGTAACTGGAAACATTTTTGAATATTTGGGACATCTGTAATGCAATTCTACTGAGGTTTTTTTTTTTTAAAGCTCCCTCATTTGGACTTCTCACTCTTCATAAGATGCATAATATGATCATAATTTTTATAATCATTTTTAATGGTGACTGTGCCTTATTCATTCATGCATGTATACAGCCATTCATTCATTCATTCATTCAATATTTATAAATATCCACCTCCATCAATGGCCCTAGGTAGCTTACATTTAAAAAATGGTGGTTTACTATTCAAAATACTATATGTATTTACCAGTTTCCTAATTAAGGTTGTATGCCAACTGGAATCACTTTCTTGTGAGATGGCAGTTATACAAACATGGTAAACACATGAATTGTAAAAGGGGTCTCTGAAATGAGTCTAATGGAGTGCATGGTTCAGTTTGTGCCTGTGGCTAATAAGTGTTAGAGTGGTGCGTTCAATTGGCAGCTAGGATTTTGCAGGGACTTCCATAATTGAATTGTTCTTCTGGAATCCCATAGAGTCCCAATGTTTTTTTGGATGGACAGGCCTGGAAAATTCCTCTTTTATGATTTGTCTATGATATGACATATACCTTTGTCTATGATATGACAAAGGTATCAAATTCTGGACTATCTGGGGTCAAAATTGTCATTACTCTCAGTGCAGGCATTCAGAGGTTCTCCAGAAATGGTTCCCAGCTTTGCAAGGAAGGGATTTAGTTTATCGTTGAAAAGAACTTGTCTAATTTTTGAACAAATAGTACTAATGCCATCTAAAATTTACAGCATTGAGTGTGATAAAAATCAGAAGGAAAGGAACCAATCATCCAGACAAAGGTCTTTGAGTACCTAAGCCCTTACATGTTTTATTTTAATCGAGATCATTCAGCCATATTTCTGCAGCAGAACTTCCACTTATGTCTTCATCTTAAAAAGCCAAATGGTAGGCAGAGTAGGATGATGAAAATAGTTATTCCTTTTGAATTTGGGCTGTGCAAATTTTGATTGGATCTTATCCGCATTCTCATGAAAAGGAAAGAAGTTGAAATTTTTAAAAAACATAGCAATGGTGGTGGGGAGAAAGAAATGACAGATTGACCAATTACTGATCTTGACTTAAGTACCAAATAATAATTATGAAAAATAGATATTTATCTCATAAGGAAAAACCTTGAACTTTTCATGTTGTGGGTAATATAACTGATTTCAGTGCAAAGGCTAAGTTGGTTAACGCACTGTCTCATTTTTATTTGTTTATAAATTACCTGATTTGAGAACCAATTACTGTACTTATGACAGAATAATTGGAAATATAGAACTCCGACTCTGTAAAGTAGGTAAACAGAGTAATAGAAATCTAAGTTAATTTGCTAAAAGAAGCTTGATTTGTTTGAAGGTTGAAGGTTGCTTCCAACATTTTGAAATTTTGAAGGTTGCTTCCAATATGTTTTACAAACAAGATTCCCTAGAAGAGGGATCTACAACCTTAATCTCTCAGAGAGCCATTTGGACCCATTTCCCAGAGAAAAGAAAACACTGGAAGCCACAAAATCTGGGTGGGCATGGCCAACTCAATGTCACTATTTCCCACCCAGTCACATGACCCACCCCTGCCACCAGGTTTTGTGGCTCCTGGTATTTTTTTTTTCTCTGGGAAACAGGTCTCTCTCTGTTTCCCCTCCTCTCTCTCTAATCTCTCTCTCTCTCTCTTTTCTCTTTCTCTTTCTCTCTCCTGTCTCTGTCCTCTCTCTGTCCTGGGCTGGGCTGGCTGCAGCTAGCATTCCATGTTGTAATGGGTTCCAAGAGGAGGAGGGGGGGACACAGTCTCTCCCATTGTGAAGCACACTGAATTTAAGTGTGCTGAGCAAAGTTCTGCAAGAGTTTGGGCCAGTCCTGGAATCTGGGGAAGGCTCTGATGAGTGCTCTGTGTTGGAGGCAGAGATGGAGCCAGGGCCATCTGACAGTTATCAGCTACCTTCGGAGTTGGGGATCAGTGGGGCAGAAGAACAGCTAGAGCCAGTTCCCAGTGTGCACATGCACAGAGCTGCCAGGAAAAAGGAAGAGTTATGGAACAAAGGCCAATTCAGGAGTAAAGGCTCAGGTGGATGGTGAATGGCCCTTCCCATCCTCCCATAGAGAATAAAGATAAGTGAAAGGGAGTGATGTTTGCAGGAGACAATTAGTTCAATTCATTAGGGTGAAGATCTGTTCCTGACTTCTTGCCAAGTAATTGCTGCTACAGTGTGGCATTTGAAAGATACCAACCTGGCAACTCTCCAAGCCTGATAAAGGTCCGTAGTTGTGAAATCTCTTTAAAGACTGTTGGCTGGGATTTTGCTGGAGAGGAATTCACTTTAACCTGAATAAATGGGTTTATCAGGACAAGGAGTCTGCTTCATGATCTTGGGAAGCCAAGGTCAGAACAACATCGGCTGACGCTGCTACTCTTGTTGCCTCCATGGTTGCTCACTGCTCTTGCAGAGCCTCGTACAACACACTTAAACTTAGTGTGCTTCACAATGGGGGAGGCAGCCTTTCCCCCTCCTCCTGGAGCCCATTATGACATGGAACATTGGCGACAGCTGGCCCAGCCAAAGTCTCAGGGTGGAGAAAAGTTGTGCTTCTCCCCCAGCAGCTGAGGTGCACATAGCACCAACAAGGGCCAGAAGAAAAGGCAAGTAGAGGAGCACTTTGCTCCCACCCTGGAATATGGAATGAGTGTCCATCCACCACCATTGCCCTTCCCTTTTCAGGTGAGGAGTGAGTGAGAGAGGAAGGCGAGAGGTGGGGCTAGCCAGTGTGAGATCATCCAACAGGGAGCCGCAGGATAGGGCCCAAAGAGCCACATGCAGCTCTAGAGCCGCATGTTGCCGACACCCACCCTAGAAGTAACCATTATTTATTGTTCTATTGTTTGAGTAGCAATTTAACCTTTATCTATCCTGGTTTATATAGCTGAGTGTCAGTGAAACTAATTGCATCAGAAATGGCCACCAAACTTCAAAGGCTTTTGAATACATAAATAAGAGCAACATTTAGAAACTGCTGAAATAAAACATATTTTTAATCTTGTCACACCCCATGTAAAAACATGGATTTAATCACAACACAGCACAGAAAAACAAACACCTGTCTTATGCTCATAGTTTCTCAAAGTAAAAAGGCAAAAGATTCAAGCCCCAAATAACTCAAATAATAGTATAATCTTTATAATGGTGACTTAGACTAGCATAGTTATTATTTATAGGACTTATTTTGCTGCAAAACTATGAACAAGCAACCAATAGCAGCAAAGAGATTTTGTTGTCATATAGTGGTCATGTATATTTTTACAACTTAGAGAGACGGTAACCTCATTTATAGCAAAACCCCTTAAAAGCCTTCTTCCGTATAAAAATAAGCTGACCACTCCACTCCACTAGTATGTAATGCTAGTTTTGCCATTTCTGATAATTATTGGAGGTCAAGTATGCTATTACTGATGTTACTTTTGGCATTTGAGGTAATCTATAAAGAAAATGTTTCAATACATTTGTGAAATATTGGGCTCAGTGATTTGACTGCACAATTCCAGCTTTTAAAATGTCTGAATTAACAATCCCCACTTGCCCAAATAATATATCACTTTGCCTGTGATCCTATGACTCCCCCTGGAAGATCATCTTTAAAGGGCCACTAGAAAGCTCAGATTTCCCTCTTCTAAACAGGTAAAATGTCAACCACTTAAGAAAATGATTAGTCTCTTTATAACTTCTCTGAGAAATTGTAGACATCTCTGCAATGTCTTCACTTAGATCAGAGGTCTTCAAACTTGGCAACTTGAAGTCTTGTGGATTTCAACTCACAAAATAGCTGGAGAATTCTGGGAGTTGAAGTCCACAAGTCTTTAAGTTGCCAAGTTTGGAGACCCCTGACTTAGAGATCAGTATCCAGATGTTGAAGAGGAGGAGAGAAAAGGTTCACGATCTACAGTAGTTACAATAGTTCATTTAGTGACCATTCAAAGCTACAACAGCATTGAAAAATGCGACTTATGACAGTTTTTCACAGTTACAACATTTGCAGCATCCCCATGATCTGTGATCAAAATTCAGATGCTTGGCCACTGGTTCATATTTTTGATCGTTGCTGTGTCCCAAGGCCACATGAACCCCTTTTGCGACCTTCTGACAAGCAAAGTCAATTGGGAAGCTGGATACATTTAACAACTGTGTTACTAATTTATCAACTGCAATGATTCACTTAACAACTGGAGCAAGAAAGGTTGTAAAATGGGGCAAAATTCATTTAACAAATGTCTCACTTAAAAATAAGGAATGTGGGAATAAATTGTGGTCATAATTGCTCCTTAGTTAATGGTAGCCAATGCTAGCAATAGAAATCATTACTATTGGGTGAGAAAAATATTCCAGTTGAAAGAAGAACAAAATAAACAGGAAGAAAAAAGATACTGTTACTTTAGTCCTTATATCTTTTGGATCTTCTGGGTTCCTTTATTAGGCTACTACCCATTAAAAACTCACCTGGAAATAAGATCTGTTGAACTCGGTAAATCTTAGTGCTGAATAAATAGAAATATTGCATCCTCGAAGCCTAGAATGAATTTTATTATTTGACTCTCCAATAAAGGAAACCTGTTTAGGCCAACCTAATACACTTTAGTTTCTATACTTTTTAAGGGGTGTGTTCCAAATGAATGTCTAATGGATATTTTAACAGGAAATGCCAAAGACTGCAAGTAATACCTTCCAAATATTACAGTTTTTGTCCCCAAGGAATTCACCCACATATCCTTATTACATTGGTTTGCAAATTGCTGTGAACAGGGAGTAATGAGTTTGTGGCATTGCATATGTTACTGAATTCCAAGCATCTTCTCATGTCTGACTATCCTTATGGATGTCAGGATGTAACATTCAACAACTAGAATGCCACCGACTGCCTTTCGCTATTCTAAGTCATAATTATATCTTGCTTATTGGGGGAAGGGGGGTGTATAATGCATGAATCCAGCTATTATAGTTTTAGCATTATTTGAATAAAGCTCCTGTAGACTAGTCAACCATTTAAAACCCTTCCCTGAATGTGAAAGATAAAGCTATGTCCTTGGTAAGGCCAGACTTGGAATACTGCATTCAATTTTGGTCACCACGATGTAAAAAAGATGTTGAGACTCTAAAAAGAGTACAGAGAAGAGCAAAAAAGAAGATTAGGAGACTAGAGGCTAAAACATATGAAGAACGGTTGCAGGAACTGGGTATGTCTAGTCTAATGAAAAAGAAGGATTAAGGAAAACATGATAGCAAAGTTCCAATGTCTCAGTGGCTGCCACAAAGAAGAGGGGGTCAAGCTATTCTCCAAAGCATCTGAGGGCAGAACAAGAAGCAGTGGGTGGAAACTAATCCAGGAGAGAAGCAAGTTAGAACGAGGAGAAATTTCCTGACAGTTAGAACAATAATCAGTAGAACAACTTGCCTCCAGAAGTTGTGAATGCTCCAACACTGGAAGTTCTTAAAAAGATGGATAACCATTGGTCTCAAGAGGTGAAGAATTTTATTAGAGTTTTGCAGCGATAATTCAGCATCAGAAAAATAAACACAGATAGCTGATGCTTCATTGAACATCTTTGTAAACATAAGTAGATTTTACAAACCAGTTGTAGATTTCTCCAACATGGAGCAAACTCAAACAGAAACATGTTGCAGGTTCAGAGGAGAGCTCCAGTCTTCAGCAAGCAAGCAAGTTAGTTTCATCTTCAATAGATAGACTCAGAGCTCAACATAGCTGCAGAGTTGCAGAGCTTAAGCCCCTGTCGCACTGCACCAACGGATGGAAAGAGGATGTAAAACGGAGAAAAAAAATTGCCATCCGTTGGTTAAAGCGATGCTTCCGTTTTGTACTCACTGCGTCCGTTTTTCTTCCTCTCTATCCATCCAGCATCTGTCGACTGACATTTCATCCGCTCAAAAAGTTTGGAGACTGCCAAAACTTTCTGAGTGGAAAATGTTATCCAACATGTCCGTTTCTGCATCCCTAGGCATACAGGGAACATCCATTCTACATCTGTCATCATCTGTTACGTGTCCGCTACATCCGTTAGGCATCCACTGCGTATCTGCGCAACTCAAATCCGCTCCAGCGGAAACGGACACAGGGAGGAAGCAGAATGGACACGGAACGGACGCGCAGCGTTAGTAGCATGGACGGAGAAAGCTCGCATACAAAGCATTTAAAATGGAAAAAACGTTCACAGAGGGGACTATCTCGGATATTAAGGATGTCTAGAGGATGCCTAGAGGATGCAAAAGGACACATAGTGGAAAACCTATATTGCCTATAAAAAGGGGAGCAACTCACCTGCATCTCACTTTCAGCCAGCAGCCCAGCTGTGCAGACCTCTGCAGCCTTCATCTGCCTCTTGCTCTTCCACAGCATCCAGTCATATCCACCATGGATCGTAACAAACTCCTTTTGGCAGCCACCATCCTTCTGCAACAGTGGCGAAGCCATCTTACAGGCTCTGTGAGCTCTATTACGGGAAGAAAAGGAGGCGGCCAAGAAGCATCTGGGTCTGAAGATTGATCACCAGAAGAGCAGAGTACGGACTGTACAAACAAGCTGATGGTGGAACTGGGGAACGAAGACCCTCGTGCATTCCAGAACTTCATGAGGATGCCTCCAGCCATTTTGACGAAGTTGTGGAGCGGCTGACACCCAGGTTGACCAAGCAGAGCACAAACTTCCGGCCCAGCCTGGACCTGGGCTCAAGGTGGCACTGACTCTGCGCCACCTGGCCTCAGGGACCACCTACAGGAGCATGCAGTACGGCTGGAGGGTGCCACACAACACCATCAGTATTGTGGTCAGAGAGAAGTGTGCAGGCCATCATCGAAGAATACATGGAGGAGCTCCTCCAGTGCCCTTCCACTGAAGAAGGCTGGAAGAAAGTTGCAGAGCAGTGGTATCAGAAGTGGAACTTCCCACACACCGTTGGAGCCATAGATGGCAAACACGTGGCCTGCAAAGCTCCAGCCAAGTCAGGGTCCATTTTATTTCAACTCCAAGGGCTTCTTCAGCATCGTCCTCTTCGCCATGGTTGATGCTGACTACAAGTTCATGTACATCGATGCTTCAGGCAATGGCTCAGCTTCAAATGCCCAGGTATACAACGCCAGTGACCTCAAGGAGGGGCTGGAACGCAACCTCATCATGGGCTTCCCAGATCCAGACCCACTGCCCAACGACACGCAAGATGTGCCCTACATCATCGTGGGGGATGACGCCTTCTCCCTCAGAACCTATCTCATGAAGCCCTACACCTCCAAATACCTCACCATGAAGAGAGGATCTTCAACTACAGGCTGTCCAGGGCAAGATGGGTGGTGGAGAATGCCTTTGGCATCCTGGCCAATAGGTTCCAGGTACTTCTCACCACCATGCAGCATCGCCCACAGACCATGAGGAGGATCGTGGAAGCTTGCTACATCCTGCACAATCTCATGCGCACCGCTACCCAGTCTTGCCGAAACAGGCTCGTGGACCTCCAACAAGGCAATGGGGACATGGAGCCTGGGGAATGGAGGCAAGGCGAAACCTGATAGACACTCAGGATGTGCAAGGCCCCAACAGAGCCTCACGTGAAGGGAAGAAAGCAGCAACCTCCTGAAACACTGGTGCAACTCACCAGCTGGAGCAGTGGAGTGGCAAGACAGGATGGTAGATGTTTAATGGATGCTTCCTTCAGCCTTCTCATCACAATGATGAATTGGGCCATGTATGTTCGGTGGGTCTACAATGAACAGGGCATTTAATAAAGAGTTGTGTTTATGTTGACTTGTGTGGATCAATGATTAAATTGTTATTGATAATGAAGGGCCATAGGTGTGGCACCTGGGAGGGTGGACCATACAGTCCCACTATGCTTGCACTGGAGGTTTATCTATCCCCATAGCTATCTCAACCCATCCCACAGCTATCTTAACCCATCCCAAAGTATCCCTGCCCATCCACCAGCTATCTTAACCCATCCACAGATATCTCAACCCATCCCAAAGGTATCCCTGCCCATCCCACAGCTACTACCCATTCCAAAGGTATCCCTGCCCACCCCACTGCTATCCTTACCCATCCCACAAGCATTCAAAGGCTTAAACCATTTCTAAAGTTTCCACCAAGACTTTATTTAATAAAATAAATGAAGCAAGTGTGTGAAGCAAAGATAATCTTTATTAATAACAAGCTGTAAAAGAAAAATGACCCAAGTCAAGTGTCCAAATAAAGTCTACAGGTAGCCACCCAGTCTCTGGCACTCTTCTCTGTCACTCAGAGGTGTGCCCAGTCTCAGGGTGAAGGGTCCAGGTTCGTGGGAGGTGGCTGCTGCTGGGAGTGCTGGTCTGAAGCGCCACTGGGGTACCTGGCCCCGAGAGGACAACAGGTGACGGTGTGGTGAGGAAGCTCTCAGACAGCTGGATCAGCCCCATGATGTTGAGAGCTCTTCCTCCATGCCATGGGGTGTCAGCCCCAATACCGACGACAGATCTACTGAGGCCGGGCTTGGCTTGTGGGGTGGAGGAAGGAGCACTGTTAGTGGGGCTGTCTGGTCTGCAGCTGTGTGAGGACTGTGTGGGGGCATCAGTGGCGTGGGTAGCATCGGTGGCATCAGTGGCGTGGGTGCTAGGTGGCATCAGTGGAACCGGTGGCAATGGTGGCGTCTGATGAGTCTGTGCCTGGACTGGGAAGGGCTGCTGCCTGTGCTGCTGGACCTCCTGGTAGCCGTAGCCCTGGTAGGTGAGGGCCTGTGGAAAGCCTTGGAATGGGAGGGACATCACCTGGGGTGGAGGGCAGACCTGGACTGTGTGGGAGCAGGTTATCTGATCTGGAGGGTTGTGAAGCAGATCGGTGATCCTGTCCTTCACCACCTGGTACTGGGGTTTCCGCCATGTCCGTGAGGTCTGGTTGACATAGGTGAGGAAGGGCTTGCAATTGGAGGATGAGGAGTCGGTGTGGACCAGCTGAGAGAGGATATCTATGCTGCTCCTGATGGTGTCTCTTATCTCCAGCAGGACAGTGTGGCTCTTCCCCTCCTGTCTGGCTCTCTGCCTTTCTGTGGAGGTGGAGCTGGGGGGGATGCGGGTAGGACTCTGGTGGAAGTGCCGTCTCCTTTCTCCCACTGCACAAGGAGTCCTCCACGCGCTCCGCCACGGTTACAACAGCTGTCCGCGGGTTCTCCGTCGTGGCACGCTCCACAGACACCTGCCTGGAGACAGGAGCTGACTCTCGGCCAGAAGAGGACATGGCTCTCAGCAGGCTGCCTGAGAGAGAGGGTTCTGAGATGGGCTGCTTCTCGGTGGCAGATCTCACCCTCCAGGAAGCTGCACTTGGCCATGATGTAGGTCTCTCTGTCCGTCAGCTTGACTGTGGCCTGGCCAGATTTCTTGAGGTGCAGCTTCCAGTACCAGGTGTTCATGTGCTTCCACCAGCCAAGGAGCACCTCCGAAGTGTAGCCCAGGCTCTCCGCCTTCTCTCTCAAGCAGCCTGCTTCCTTTTGGTGCCCTGTAGAGCCTGTGTCCCTTCTGCCATAGATAGTCATTCTCTCTCAGCCACTCCAGCACCTCATCCTCATGTTCCTCCTCGATGTTGTATTGCCTCCTCTCCCGTTCTCGCATCTGCCTCTTCCTCCCTTTGGCAGGACCACATGGACCCTCATCAGAGGGGCTTCCAGGTTGTAGGGGCTGCTCCTCCACACCACCAGCAGCAGCAGCACCAGCAGGATCATCATCATCATCAGCAGCAGCACCAGCAGCACCAGGATCAGCAGCAGCAGAGTAAGCACCAGCAGCGCCAGCAGCCCAAGGAGCACCAGCAGGACCAGGATCACGAGCAGGACCAGCAGCCGAGCAAGACCAGGAGCACGAGCAGGACCAACAGGACGAGCAAGACCAGGAGCACGAGCAAGACCAGGAGCATGAGCAGGACCAGCAGGACCAGCAGGACCAGCAGGACCAGCAGGACAAGGAGCAGCTACAGCAGAGTAAGCACCAGGAGAAGGACCACCGCCAAAAGCAGCAGCATCAGCTCCTCCAGAAGCAGCATCAGCAGAAGCACCACTGCCAGAAGCAGCATCAGCAGAGTAAGCACCAGCAGAAGCACCACCACCACCAGAAGCAGCATCAGCAGAGTAAGCACGAGCAGAAGCACCACTGCCAGAAACAGCAACAGCAGAGTAAGCACGAGCAAAAGCACCACCGCCATAAGCAGCATCATCAGCTCCTCCAGAAGCAGAAGCAGCAGAAGGCCCAGCCGCAGAAGAGCGAGCCCGTGCTGCAGAAACCCCAGCAGAAGCAGAGTGAGGGCCAGGGGTGGGAGGTGGCCCTGTCCCTCTTACCAGGGCTGGCAGCAGATTGCTGAGGCTTCCTCTTCTTCCCCATGGTTGTGGTTGCTGGCTGGCAGCAAGGCTGGCAGGCATGCAGGTAGGAAGGCTGGCAGGAAGGCTGGTAGGCAGGCAGGCACCAAGGCTGGCAGGCAGGCTGGCAGGCAGGCAGGCAGGCAGCAAGGCTGCAGGGAGGCTGGAAGCAAGGCTGGCAGGGAGGCTGGAAGGCAGGCTGGCAGGGGAGGCTGGAAGGCAGGCTGGCAGCAAGGCTGGGAGGCAGGCAGACAGCAAGGCTGGAAGTGAGGCTGGCAGGGAGGCTGGAAGGCAGGCTGGCAGGCAGGCAGGCAGCAAGGCTGGCAGGGAGGCTGGCAGGCAGGCTTGCAGGCAGGCTGGCAGGCAGGCTGGCAGGGAGGCAGGCACAAGGCTGGCAGGCAGACATGCAGGCAGGGCAGGCTGGCAAGGCAGTCGATGTGTCTGGAAGCAGGTCTTTTCTCTGAATGGTGACCTGCTTGCAAGCTGCTTCCCTTTATATCTGCGGGGCTGACGCAATGCATCCTCCCCGCATGCCACAGTGAATGCTAGGCATCCGCTAGGCTTCCGCTAGGCATCCGCTTCATCCGCTCGGCTTCCGCTGTGCATCCGCTTCATCCGCTCAGCATCCGCTCTGCATCCGCTCTTTCCGTTCCACGTCCGCTTTGCCGCGCTCCCCCGGAAGCCTTGCGGATGTGCCATCCGCTCTCATTCCGCTTCCATCCGCTAGGCTTCCGTGGAGCATCCGCTTTCCATCCGCCCTACGTCCTCCCCCGTCCGTCCTTTCCATGTTGTCCGCTCTGGTTATACAAATTTTTTCCCCTTTTGAGAGTGGATAACAATGCGAATGGAACATTTTTCTCGTCCGCTGTGTCCTTTTTACAAACATTTTGCATCCGTTGGCCAGTGTGACAGGGCCTTTAACATAGCTTCATGCCTAGGCTACTTTTAGTTTCAGTTTCCAGCCTATCTTCATTGGCTGATTTAGTTACTATGCCTATTCATTGGCTGACCTTGTTACCAAGCTCTATTCCAGTTCATGAATATACTGAGAGGTTTCCTGCCTAGGCAGGGGATTGGACTAGAAGACCTCCAATGTGCCTTCCAACTCTGTTATTCAATTGTAGTCTATTCCTTGTGATGTGAGTATGCTTGTTTCCTAAAGTTATACAATCCATTAGCTGGATTATTCTCCAAAGCACCAGAGGGCAAGACAAGAAGCAATGGATGGAAACTAATCAAGGAGAGAAGCAACCTAGAGCTAATTCCTTCATTATTATCTGATTTATGAATTAACACATGCCCAAATGTGTACGCAGCAGAGGCACAATGAAGTCAGCAGATTTTCTGGTTAATATAAACAACAATTGAAAAGAGCAGAAAGTTGTAAACATATGATGGATGATGTACAGAGTATCTGAATATAATAACCCCAAAAATAACCCTTTAGCAGAACTTTGAGAGACTGCATAGTTCTACTACATAAACATAAAAATTTATAAAAATATTTATTTAGGTCATACATGCATAAATTACAACAAAGTTATTTTTTATCACCATCATAACTGCAAATGTGCTCTGTAGAAGACATGATGATGATGATGATTGATGATGATAATGAAGATAACTGTAAATAGTCCCTACTTTTATGATTTTGTAGGTCTTTAAAGCAAAAGGAAAGGTAAAGTGAGATCATAAGTACAGTCACAGTTTCACCTAATGGCTGCTTCATTTCATGACAAAATTCCCAATTCCAATTGCTTGTAGCTGAATCAGAGGTTCCAGTTGTTTGCTCGGCTCTCAGAACAGCCAGTGCTTTGCTTATAATAAAGCATCTAGCTTTGGAGAATGCTATCCTGTAGTAGCATTGTGTTCTTTAGCTTTAGCAAGGCTGCAAACAGTGGTTCTTCTTACTGATAGATTATCTATCAATAGAATTATTTGTTTGTTTGTTTGTTTGTTTGTTTGTTTATAGAATTCTTTATTGGCCAAGTGTGATTGGACACATAAGGAAGTTTACTCAGTGTACATAAAAGAAAAGATACATTCGTTAAGAGTCAAGAATCATAAGATGAATAGGAAAGAGGCATACTCTGTGGTTTTTCATACTCACCAGCCGAATTGATTGTCTCCTCCTAAAAATAATACCTTTGCTTGTTTTTACTTTTGAATATTAAGCAAACAATGGCAGGACCTGCAAGATAGAGCACATACTCAATAAACTTTGGTCCCATGCATGATAGTTCTTTCCAAGGAAGAAGTAATGAGAAGAATGTTTACACATGACCAGGAATAACAACCCAAATTCCATGGTGCATACATGTAAAAAAGTCTGTTATCCTTCCAACGAGAATGTGCCTTCAAATATGTTAGTCTGTTCTAGACTGTTCTTTTTTCAAAACCAAACTTCAAATTGTTTTGATGCCCAGCAAAATGGATACAAACCCAGGTCTCTTGCCATGTCCTATCCAAAAGTATATGGATAGCTCTGTCATTCTCGCTTTCAAATCTTGGCAGAGGGTTTTCTTGAGTCAGTTTCCTTTACATGTTTAAAATCAATGATAGATTAGAAATTAGATAACTCGCGTCATGTCATGTGATATTATAACTCATATGATTCCCTTTCCATATTTATCATACAAATTTATTTGGCCTGTTTCCACTCCTAGGCTACTTTCACTGTTTCTGAATAGTTAGCAGTTTTGAGATGCCTGGGTTTAAATCAGGGCTGTCTCACTCACGGCCCATGGGCCAGATGCATCATGCATTGGCCAAGCCCATGCCCAGTTTAGCAAAGGGGAAAAAAGTCCCAATACGTCATGTGATGTTGCCATGACAATGCGAGTTGACCCACACGCACACACACACACACACACACAGAGTTTAAATCATCTACACACAATAATTTAAATATTATGAAAAAATTAAGAGTAAACATTAAATTGTCATTTAGATTTATCTCTTAAATTTCTGAAGATTTATTTATTTTTTGTAATGGGTTATTATATTTCTCTGTATCAAATGCAAACACAATTTGATGGTTAATACTAATACTAACAATAATTATATTTCCCATCATTTGTAGCACAGCAGTGATTAAATATTTCTTTTTTTCTAAGAAAGGTTTCATGTCTCCTGCTAAACTAAGTAAAAGCTTTTTTTTTAAAAAAATGATGTAAATGTTTTTACTGGAGATGGGCAAATTGGGATCAATTTAAATGAGACATTTGAAGTGATTTGGAAAATCAATCCAGTTTAAATGTTCAAATAATTTAGAAAGTTAATCAAATTTGATTTGGATAGCTGAATATATTGGGACCAATTTTTCAAATTGGACTTAACTTCAGTTCATTTGGCTAGTTCAGATGATTATAATATGTGTTATGATGCTAGGAAAGCTTCCCAGCAGAACTGAACTGATTTGGGCAGACATGCTTCACTGATGAATCAAATCAATCTATTAATTTGATTTGTGTAATCAATTCAGTGTTCTGAATTCATCCAAATCAGTTAATTATGCATACAAGATTAATACGAAGAAATGAATGGTTTGAAGCAATTAATATTGAAAAAATATTAATTATTGGTGTTTTTTTTTAAAAAAAGCAAGTTGCTTTAAAATGTCAATAAATGCTGTTTTTGCTACAGTTTACTTGATGTCAAAGGTTATGGAAAAGCAAACATTCTGTTCTTTGGAGAATTTAAATTTTTGGTTTGTAAGAACAACATATTTTTAATTTATCTGAATAAATACAACCTTCATTTTATTTCTTTGTTTGTTCACAACATATATGCTGTTCCATTTCTGGAAACCCTGAACAGCTTATAATATTTACAATGTATTAAAAACAAAAATAAATTAATTTAAATGTAAACAGACAATTCAATGAATTTTTCTCATTGCCAAGTATCTTTCTGATACTAATCACCATTATGTCTAACACAATAATGCACGTTAGATGTAAAATCCATTTTAAAATGGAGCATAATAGGGATAAGGCAGTTTTGTAATTATGAATATTTTGTGTTGAAGCCAGAAAATAAAATGCAAGCAGGAAATTGGGCTGGTTTCCTTTGTTCTGTTATGTTGTGTTGCTGTTGTTTTGTTGCTGGCTTCATGTTAACAAGTATTATTGTAAACAATAGCTCAGGAATCATAGTTTCCATTGTGAATTTGAATCCTTTTTGGGAGAGGCCTATTATTTATGGAATCTTTAAATAAATCTCAGTGAGTTATATATCACTCATGAAAATAATAGTATTCCTTCCTTGTCTCTGTGGTCTGACTTTTCTTCTGGTAAAATGATATGATGTATTGTACTAATTATAATGCTACATGAGAACACACCATGCAAATTAAATACAGTAGCAATGGTACCCTAACAAGGCAAATTCTTATGGCAAATGAGGTCACTCACAAGCAAAAGTGAACTCAGGGTCCTCAACTCTATTCAACTTTAGGATATGAATTTATCCATGTCATCTCTCAGTGTAAATGTCAGTTCCACTAAATCAGAGGCTGATTTATACACTCTTTGTGTTGTTGACCCAGCTATTTTTCCCCCTCAGCCAAACTGGATCCTTCTGTAAATGTCACAGTATCTGAACACTGCTGAACTAAAGGGATGGAAATAAATCATTCAAAAAAAGAAAAACAACGGTATTGCTTTTCATTAAGAGACAATACAAACCTATGTTAAAAAGCTGTGACATTCAACAAAGCAAAGATGCTTCTGTTTCTACTCATGCAGTTCCTGGTTAGAGCAAATGTTAAGTCACATTTGAAGTCACCAGAGCAACTCAGTAGTTTATCAACTTCAATGCTACCATATTGTTTCCTACAGCCTTTGAAGGTTTTGACATGAAGGTGCTGGATCTGCCATGGTTTGGTGCCTTTGTATTTATTTTGATTATTCTTATTTTGAAACTACCAAATCCAATTTATCAGACCCTTGTTGTGGGTTTCTGCTCCCTCTGGGAGGTACGCTTCAGATGTCCTTTTAGAGAAGCTTAAATACTGAACTGGGCTCTTCACACAACATCCTTATTGAAGCGTGCAAACCAGCGTCCGCATTTCCTGAATCGGATGAGGAGAGCACCTCTTTCTCCTTCTGTCCTGGCCACTTTTTACAGAAGCATGATTGAGACAGTTTTAACAAACGGTCACTGTATCACTGTTTGGTTTGATGGCTGCAGTGCCCTAGAGAGAAAGTCCATTCAGAAAGTGGTAAGGACAGCCAAGAAGATTATAGGAAGCCCATTTCCTGTTATTCAAGATATTATCAGCATTATGTGGTTAAAGCTCAAAGCATTGTTAGGGACACCACACATCCACTTCATGGTGTGTTTCTGTTTCTCTCCTGTGGGACTAGATTTTAAAGTACTTCTAGCAGGACTACCAGATTCTTAACAGCTTTTTTCCTTATGCCATCCATCGGGTAAACTCACAAAATTCATTTTTTCCACCATGTACATTTATACATCTGAATTAGATTGTGTTGTTTCTCCTTTTAATACAGTATATATGATATATGCATAATTTTGTATTTATTTATCTTGTCATGTTTATATTAGAGTTGGAGACCCTTTCAGAGTTGCATGCAATGAAATTTCATTTTAACGTATGCTGATTAGTGTATATCAGGGGTGGTATTCTACCGGTTTGTCCCCGTTCAGGTGAACCAGTAGGTCCCAGGATCATCTGTGAGCGAAGCAGTTTGCTCTGACAAATCAGCTGCTGGGTCCACCTGCCCGCCCCAGCTCTATACTGACCTTTATTTCCTGGTTTTGAAGCTCAGCTGCTTTGTGCAACCCAGTGGATTGACACATGTCAGCTGTTTAACACACAGTGCAGGATTGCAGGAGAAGGTCAATAGCAAACCCTCTGCATGCATGCCCACCACGCCATGCCACAAAGCCAGTGGTAAAAAAAATTTGAAGGTTAGTCTAAGTCTAAGTCTAAATGAGAATCTGCCACATCTAGGAATGAATCATCGGCTCAGCTTGCTTTGCCAATGGTGTGTCCTCTTCCAGCTTTCCTGCCCAGTCCCTAATATCACTCAGAACAAACAAGAACCCTTAACTCGGACCTGTAGAATTACAGAGGCAAAATTCTCTGAACCAAGAATCTCTTTCATATTCTTTTTACGCTGCCCAATTATCTCTGGAGAATCACTTGTACAACAACAGAGAGAAGCAGTCACAGTGGCAATGATCAATGCTTTACCTTTGATTCTGACTAAGAGGAGATATTATAACATTTCTTATGCAGAATGTTTCAGCACCTCTCTTTGCATCTCTGCAATTGAACCAATAGGTCATGTTTTTTCTTTCCCATTTCCTCTGCTGTGCTTGGCATGCAAAGCCCATACCTGCACTTCATATTCATTGCACAGGCAGATATGATACTTCTCTTTACTGATTTCTCTGCTACTAGGATGCAGTAAAGTTTTGCATAATTGCAGTTGTTAGTAAAAAAAATAGTTGCTTTTATTGTAATGTTTGCTAAGAACACAGAACTCCATCCATTCATCCATCCCAATAACATAATTTTGCTATGACATCTCTACTAATCAAGTTTTACCCACATTATTATCTGTTGCCTTCTGTCACCTGCTTCCTTTTGTGCACTCTATAGAAATTTATTTTGAGTCTCTATAAAAATTATTTTGAAAAGCAAAATCCACACATGTTAACTATTATTGGACTGGTAGGATTTTTAAACTCCCGCCCACTGATAGCTCTTTGGCTTCAGTAGATTTCTGCCTTTCTGTTCAGAGGATCACAGACACCGAGAAACATGTGTTGTTGTTTTCTGATTGCTTAGTAATCTTTATTTTGCATATACGTATGCATTAAACTCTTGTAACATGGTAAAAGTGGTAAAAATGGTAGTATCCTTGTAACATGGTAAAAGTGTAACATGGCGAGAATGGACAATATGATTTATTTTGGTGAAAATGCTAATGATAATAATAGTAAAAATGGTGGTTCATGATCTTTTTGTTATTCTTGATGCTTGTCTTCTAGTTTGTTACTACACATAACTCTCTCAGAAAGATACAGATTTAATCTAGATGAACACACAGCACAATGCTATAACAGAGTCACAGATTTATCCTGTTAAATTGCCTATAAATATACATCTTCTCTTAGGCATCAGCTTCTCTTCATGTAAATCTCCATCACCCCAATCACAGACTGATTATAGATTGTTTTATAACTTGCTAGCTTTTATCAACAACCTCTTTGTTTTCCTTTCTTCGTCTTTGTAGCTTTTGTGAGCTTTATAATTTTCCATTTTGACTGTTGTAAAAGATAAAAACATTTTTAAAGTGCGAAATAGCATTAAAATGGTACACTTCCTTCTCATTCAGCCTCATTATTTGTGAACTGTGGACAACAATTTATTAAAAGAAAATGATGGAAAAAATGTATTTTCTACATGCATCAAAGCCCATTCTCCATACATAGAAAACATACAAAATGTTATTCTCCAAACAGAACTGTGCAAAAATCCCTCAAAAACAACAGCAAAAAACACCCCATAGATATGTAAAAGCTTAGTATAAAAGTCTGCTCCATATTTACCAAAAGCTAATAGAGGAAACCAAGAGAGATGATGGAACCATGATTAATGGAGGGCCATCTCTAAAGTAAACCTTTGATGGACCAGTAGGAGGAGAAATGTCCATCAAAATTAAATCTCCATTTCGTCTGAATTCATATATTTTATAGAACACATTCCATCTGCATAATTATGTAATTGCTGTTTTGATTTGATTGATTTGACATTATTGATATATGACAAATAGATGGAAATGATGTAAATTATAACAATTAAGCAGACTGCTTCAGAAAGAACAACTTCATTTTTGGTTTAGGGTGGAAGTAAAATTTGTACTATCCAAGTCTTTTAAGTGGAATTAAGCCCTAGCTCTCACTCTATTCTTTTTTTTTTTTTTTAAACATCGGAATTCCAACATATTGATTGATCACCTGATTTTTTTCACTTGTCATGTAAGGAAAAAAATGGATTGAATTGTGACAAATAACAATAAATGCTGGACTTAACTATGCAAAAACAAATAATGATGAAGTATCCAGACTTTGGGATGGAATCATTTCTCATCAGCTTGAGGAAAGCATTTTCACTCTTTCCCCTTCTTTTGGATCACTCAGATGCTGAATTCAGAAAGGGCACCCTGTGAGATCTCCTATTTCACTTTCTGCTTCTGTATCTTGATATTCAGAAATTAAGATGAAGTGTTTTTTCCTCCTGATTCTTATTCCCATGACAGGAGCACAGAGATCTACTTAAATAGAAGTAATTCCCCCCTTTCTAAGAACACAACTTGCACGATGTATAGTATCAAAGCTGGACAATTGCCTAACATATTAGCCAAATAAAATGAGAAGTTTTACTCCAATTGCTGGCTTCAAAACCAATTGGAATTGATCTTCTAAAGATAACAGTGGTTCACATTATCACAAAAGAGCAAAAGACCCATGAAAACCAACCAACCTCCTCTCCCTTCCTCTCTCCCCTCCTTTCCTTTCCATCTCCCTTCCCTCTCCCTATCCTCTCCCTGTCTTCTCCCCATCATCTCCTTTCCTCTCCTCTCTTGTCCTGTAGACAACAGGAGAATGTTCATAAACACATTAATCTTAATGACCCCAAGAAGAGGTAGATTACTTGCTGGTACAAAAGCCACCTATTGCTAGGGATTATGATTAGGATTTGATGTAGTCTGATTTGAGTTTAGGAAATGATGAAAACTATATTACATAAGAATATGTAAGGATACTAGAAAACTCCCGAATACTAGAAAATTTAGAATTTTCAAATTTTTGCAACTTATAGTACGAAATGTAAATACATGTGTACCAAAGATACTATTAGAGAAATGAATGCACAATTTTATCTTTACAGTGAAAGCCTGTATTCCGTGCTCCCTCTTTTTTAAGAAGTAGAAGGAGAGAGGAGAGGAAAAACAGCGCATTACAGTGGAAATCATATGCAGGCTGATGATAGTTCTACATTATGATGGTTGAGGGAGGGAAGGAGAGCAGGGGGAAATGCAGCTAACAAAAGTAGCCTAAGTGTATTTGCTGGCTTTTGTCACCTTAGCTTTTTCAAGTGCTAAATGAAAAATGTGCATGCAGAGAGTGTTGATTAGAAAAGTAGAAAGTACATGAGCTAGGTCAGAGTCTTTCTGTAGATATGCAAAGGCTTGAAAAGCAAATCAGAAACAGGAAGTCTGGCTCATCCTTATGTTTTCCTAAGATAAAGGAAAAGGATTGAGCAGAGAGTTCAGGAGGTTCCATTTCAAAAGCCAGCTTGCTTCATCTGTATTCTGAATGGAACTGCAGCAAAGTGCAACCAAATGTTGAAAAGGACTTGTTGACTCCACCCTATGACATAGTCTCTGCCATATGTGCTTGTCTATACAAGGGAAGCAACATTTGCCTACAGATTCAAGGAATAATTGCTAAGGTTATGTTAAGTATTCATATATAATCAAACTATGTTTTTCTAAGATATTTAGATTAAACACCTGTACAATATCCAGGATGACGAGAAACATTTGTGGATCCTTTTCAGATGAATATTCTCAGTCTATTTTTTTAACTGGAGTGGCAGTGAACAAGTAAAAGTACAGATGTCAATCTCAAAACATAACAGAAATTAATGAAAATACTTATTAAATGAGGCTGGTCCAGCTCCACAATTCTAACAATGGAATGGAAATTAACACATTTTTAAAGATCTGACTTGTTTTTTTCTTCAGATCAATGAAATGATTAGCTCTGAATTAAATTAAGTACATCGTGTAAAGGTATAGAAATGTCGACTTGATTGGTTATTGTTCTGCCCTCACTACACATTAGTCTGTGTGCAACTTGACATGCAGTAAACCCACCTATCTTTCAATAAAACAGACCATGTGTGTACATCAAAATGATCTCTTCCCCCCAAAAAAATATTGACTAGATCAACTTAAGTCTGCCAGGTCATACTTTGCTAATAGCCTTTAATTGATAAAATCACTAAAATTGCCATTAATTTTTCATATCTTGTTTATTTCAAAAACAGAACATTAGTTCACACTTCAATATGTTATACCTGGATTATGCTAATAGTTGATTGGTAGGCTTTTCCAACTATGATATCCTTGCAACTAGTTCATATCCAGAAGAGTTTGCTCCCTGTTCTGTCTGGATATACTCCTATTTCTTTTCTTTTCTTTTCTTTTCTTTTCTTTTCTTTTCTTTTCTTTTCTTTTCTTTTCTTTTCTTTTCTTTTCTTTTCTTTTCTTTTTCTTTTCTTTTCTACCCTAATTTTGGCTGAATCTTTAGAAGTTGTATGCATTTAAATTTCTAATGCTGACTTTTCAGGCCATGCATAAAAGACCAACTGGCCTATTTGAACAACTAGATTTCAATTCATTTCTCCTGTGTGTTCAGCTTGATTGTGTGATAATTTTTTCCTCATGTTAAAATGACCCTTTACAGTATTGGGCTTTTCCCACTTAACTTCCTGGAATCCATTCTCCCTTGTATTTCATTTTATCTGAAAAAGTCAAGTTAAAAATGGTTCTTTATATAAGATCTTTATGAAACTGGAAAAACCTTCTTTCTCATGATTCACTAGAGATTTATATTTTGGTTGTGCACTGTTAATCATCCTGCATTAGCAAATGCCTTGCACTGAGTATTATACTATTTTATTGCAAATTGTACCATATATAGTATTTTGATTTTCCAGTTCTGAACCTAGTTATATTTGCTCACTACCATTACTAAATAGTTAACATTTAGTTTCTGATAAAATCTCACATTTACGATAACAAATTCATTTCCAGGATCTTTGCACTTTTACAAAGTGAAAATCTCAAACGTTTCTGTTCTCTTTTGTATGCAGATATTGAGACTCGCATGAGTCCTCTGATGCCAGCTCAAGTCACCAGGGTAGCGGCTATCTCATCACCAGCTGTGACGTTCATGGCAACCAATTTGGTGGATCAAACATTAGCAGGTGTGTTTATGTTTCACTGTACTGATTATCCTGCTAAAGCATATGTTGTATATTTGCATACATTTCAACCAAATTGTTTCCTATGTTGTACAGTAATGAAAAAAACCCTCTGCTAAACAGAAGCATTTTGCAATTGAACTAAATCTAGCATGGTTATGCAGCAACTGTTGTAGGATTTGCATCAGTTGAAGAACAGAGGAGGTTTCTTTTTCACAAATTCTATTCCAGAATGGACCTTTTTTTCCCCTTCTAGACCTTGGAATCAAAGAAGTGATTTTTTTTCTTTTTTAATAAATAAGACCAGAGCAGTAACATTTTAAAACTCTCCATTCTTACAATGTCAGCTGGAAAGGAATACCTCTGTTTATTAGAGCAGATGTATTATAGAAGCCACATCTGCACTAAAATGTGTTTTCACAGTACAGGAATGAATATATTTGTATCTATATGGTTTCTGTGATGACTGAGCAATTATTTGATTTCTCATAATTCCCTTTTACCTGTCATCATATTATCATATCCCTATTTTGTCTTTCTGGTCTTCAGCTCACCTACTGTAACTAGCCAGCTGCCATTTAGACACACAAACTGAAATTGGTTTTTCCCCCCCTCTGAATTATCTTAACTCTTTACTACCTTTTCTATAATTTTAGCTTTTTTTCCTCCTCTGGCCCAAGATGTGGAGGTAGCAGTCTAGTGGGTGAAAATTAATGATTCTTCAAATGTTCAATTTGCCAGATTCCAATATAAAATTGAATTGATTCATGTTTCCTAGACAGTACCTGTTATTTTTTTTTTGCAGTTGTCTGAATGTTGCAAACGTTGAAACTAGTTTGCCTTAATTGCATACAGATTGCTCACCAGAACAACTAGATGCAAGAACAATTTTTTCCCAAATGCCATCACTCTGCTAAACAAATAATTCCCTCAACACTGTCCAACTATTTACTAAGTCTGCATTACTATTACTATCAATCATCATTCCTATCACCCATGCCCAGCCACTTGTGACTGTATGACTGTAACTTTGTTGCTTGTATCCTTACCATTTATATTGACTGTTTCCTAGTATGATTTGATTGCTTATTTGTACTTATGACTATCATTAATTGTTGTACCTTATGATTCTTGATGAATGTATCTTTTCTTTTTATGCACCCCAAGAGCATATGCACCAAGACAAATTCCTTGTGTGTCTAATCACACTTGGCCAATAAAGAATTCAGTCATTCATTCAAGAGAGGATGTAATTGTCTTAAATTCAGATGGACTATTTTATTTCAATGGAAGATCATGGCTTGGCTTTTCAACCATCAGCAATCAAAGATTTCAGTAGATACTAACAAAACACTTTTGCGTAAGTTAAAATACTTTGTCTCATGTGGAAAACTTTAGGACAGCTTAAGAGGCTCAATGCACTTGTTTTGGTGCATTTTGGTCAAAACCTGGGAAAAAGCTAATATCACCTAATATAAAACCAATATCACCTAATATAAAAGCTGGTAGCAATGTCTTGAGTATGTTCATAGGACACATTGATATAAGTCTGATCATGCTTTACTGAATTTACCCAGTTTTGTAACAGATACACTGAAGCATAAATTAAGTGTACAGGTAGGCTTTGTTGTGCAATATACTGTGCTAAATTATGGGTTTGCCCAACATAGCTCTCTAAATTGGTTTTCAGTGTGTCTTATGAACATGTTCATTATATAACATTGTTTTGATCAAAATGATAGAAGAAGGAAATAAGACAAAGGCATTGTTCAAACTCATATTCAAGGTCAACAAGCTTAATGAAATATCAAATGAATAGCCTTACTTCTTTTATTTTCCTCCTAGTAAATAATGCTAATTCTAAGAAATTGTAACTGAGTTAAATATTTGTAACTTAATTTCAGTATTTCTCATATTCCAGTTCCTCATAAATTTATGAATGCATAAAACTGCTAATATCACTACAAATACTTTGTAAGGCAGTTCTCTATTCACAGGTATTTATGGTGTATTGATGAATAGATTCGCGAGTTTTATCCCAGTTTGTTGTCCCCCAAAATGAGCCTTAGTCTAGTGCTAAAGCCAATAAGTCCAACAGACAAGAGGAATAGCTTTTAGCTTTTTTTTATTGAATACATTCCATCAAATGGCTAGTGTGATCTACTATCATTGGGACAGGGGGTGGGAGTTTGGGGGTGATTTTTTATTTATTTTTATTTTTTTCCAGATCTTGTTCTGTTGTACTTTATTAATTTATTTGATTCTTTTTGTTAGATTTTATTGTTTTTTATTTTTATTTTTTGTTTTAAATATGGTTTTACATTATGTAAGCCACCTCGAGTTGTCATGGGCAAATAGGTGGTAATATAAATTAAATTTAATAGATAGATAGATAGATAGATAGATAGATAGATAGATAGATAGATAGATAGATAAACAGGTTCGGGCCTCAAAGGAACCAAGACCAAGAGCAGTGTTTTCCATTTACTTTTATACAGTTCAAAGCAAGAAGACAAAGAAATAGCATGGTTACATCTCATTGGTTAAACATACATTCTTTACCTTATATGGAACATCAGGTGGACAGACCACCTTAAACATTTGTTTGTCTCTTTCTGCTCTGCCAGGCACATAGCACCACATGCATATCTCTGTGTCATAATTTCCACTCATCCTGGTGAGAGTGGGATGTCTTCACTCTCACCAGGATGGGCCTCTCCTAATTCCAGGGCTAATCCATCAGTTTACGTTCATATTTTGCAGTGCACACTTTAGTATATTTTCACTCATTGCAGTTGTTTTAACTCTTTATTTTTTTAAATTAGGTTATAGAGTATTATAAAATACAAAAGTAAATAGAGGATGGGAGAAGAGGGGAAGTGAAGTGAAGAAAGATAGGGTGGGAAAGAAAAAGAAACACTGACTTCCTACTCTCTCTGTTACAGTAAAATAAGGCATTAACATCAAATCATAGCTTTTTGCTTTTCCATAATCATATGAACAAATCATTCCTGTAAAGATCTATCAGTCTAATCTTTAAAACCCAAAGTCAAAGTTACACTCGTTTTCACTTCATTAATTGTTTTAACTATGATGCAGAGTTTGGAAGTGCACAATCTTCTGGATAACTCAACATTGGGTAAGATTAATTAATGATTGGATTGAGTAGAGTCTGAATTTCAGTTCTTTCAGATGCTGTCTGTTGCTCCTCCTACCTTTCAGTTTAGATTGGAATCTACCACATTCAATTTCTTATGTATCTTAATATACTCTCCACCTACTTGCTTTGTTAAAAAGCTGCACCTGTTTCAAACAAGACTTTCAGCATATCAACTGAAACAATGCATTGGGAATGTAAAAGAGCCTACCCTTTTAGACTTAAACAATAGGGACATATGATTCTGTTAGTACATTTCGCAGCTGCACCTTGTTCTAGATACCTTGTCTAATCCTGTGCCAGGTTAAGTTTACTGCAGACTTTTGCAAGTTGACAAACAAAATATTTTGCTAGAGAAACTGTGACCATAATATTGTTAGCATGTGGGTTAATGTGGTAAAAATGCATGCTTTAGAGATAAAGCTTTGACATTTTTACATGTATAGTTCAAATTGTTTCAGATTGAGTTTAATTGTTAATTAGAATTCCATTCTGGAAATTATGATTAATTTATAGGAATGAAATATACTTTATTTCCTTTTGCTGTAGCTTTTGATGTTTGGGTACATTTTGTAGAACCTGAGAAACACATTTTTTTGTGATTTCCTAGATCATTGTAGAATAAGGGATTTTTTTGTGGGGGGAGGTGCTATTTGGAATTTTTGGTTTCATCTAATATTACAAGCAGCACTTTTGAGATGGATTTATGTTATTTAAAGTTTGGAATTTCATGATTAGTAATTCAGACTTGAAGGTGATATCATCAGGAAGAAATTGAATCATAGATGTATTTGGGGCTGCTCTGATAGCATCTCACGTAATATACAAATAATTGTATATTCCACTATGACTATTTTTCTATCCATCGCTGCTAATCCTTTAGTAAAGCTATCTACAGATCCCTTGCATTCCAGCCTTTTGTCCAGCCAATATAATCACACCCAGAGCTTCCTGATTAGCTTTTACAGACTGAGTATCTGGATAGAGACAAGGAGGAATGAGTAGAAAGGAAAGGGTGGAGTCCAAAAATCAGCAGGAAAGAGGAATATCAATATATCAACACATCAAGTTGAGATTTTGTTAGGTCTGTTTCTCACAGCAATAATTATAGAATTATTTCTGAGGATAATGCCTTCCTTGGATTCAACAATGCAACACATCTAGCTTGGGTTGGACCAAACTATTCCCAACGGGTCTGGCTATTTCTGGTTCATTTCCTGTCTTGGGAAGTAGAACTGGAATATTCTGAATTTTGAGTCTTGGAGATGTGATGGACCAGTACTGCTTTCCAGATGATAGGTACAGGAAATGGACATCTCCACAAGATCTTCCAATGAGAAAAAAGAGCCTTTACTCAGTTCTCTCATGGGTATGTGTCAGAGGCCAGGATTTGGATTCAAACTCTGGCTCTGACAATGTTGCTGCAGCTCAGTCAGTGGATAGTCAGCCTCTGGAATCTTCAAGCCATGATTCATCAAAGAATGCCAAGCAATCACAGACATCTTCTAATCAGCTGGAGCAGTCAGTCAGTAAGGGTCATCAGCATCAGACTTTGATACAGTACACGTAGCGGCAAGCAGAGCAATGGCAGTCAAGGAGGCTTCTCACTAGGCAAATGGCAGGGCCACAATAAATGCAGCAAGTTGTGTTCAGGAAGATTTATGTAGCTGCTGTGTGTTCAATCTTTGTTGGAAAGAACCATTTGAAACCCCAGTTTGTGATTCTTGTTCCTTTGTTTACTTATAAATCCTTGAGTATTGAATTGGCAGGCAATCCAACTTGGTGCTCTGACATCTTGGACCATTCTATGGCAGCATAGACTTCAAACAGGCAAGTCTATTCAGGCAGGACCCTTTTGTACAGATCCTGATTTACAATCTTGTCTATTGTTATCTTCTTGATTCCATAGCAACTGTGTCTGGATGTGTATGCCTGAAACCTAGACAGAATAGATTGGTGTCTGGGAAGTGCCCCCCTTGGTAAATCCAAAGAAGCTTCCCTAAAGACTTATAACCTCGACTTATAACCACAACTGAACCCAGAATTCCAGTCATTAAAGTTTTTGCTTTATTTGCACTCATGCAGTCCTGGTCCTCCCCCACTACAGTCATTATGTATGGAGCATGGGGTGCCTCAGGGGTTGCAAGAGATCCTGGGTTGCTAAATGAATGGTCATGAGTTGAGGATTAACTGTATGTACAGAAGCTGTCTGAACCGGAGCTTGAGAGGACCACAGTTCGGTGTCCTCTCATGTGTCTGCTCTGCCTGTGGAAAAGAAACAGAAGAAGCAGGCAGTGGCAAAGACAGAAGAGGCAGGGTTCAGAACTGTAAAAGGACCTCACTGCCCTGGCCCAGATGCTATTCACCGTATTCGCTCCATAAGGCACACAGACATTTCCACCCACTTAGGGAGGGGGGGGAGTGTGTCTTATGGAGTGAAAAATATGGTACATTTACTCAAAACATTTGTATGGTTATCCAACTCTAGGGGGTTATATAAATGTTTTAAATAAAAAAAATTAAAAAAATTAACTCTCAAAACTAAATGTGTATCAGTTGGTATGAGTGTTTTTCTATAGGTATGATCTGGTTACTGTAACAAAATAATTGAATCAATTAGAAGCTCATTTAATTCTCCCTAACTGGACAATTAAATAAAAATGGGATTGCTAATTATCTGATCCCTTCCTATAGTTATTTCCTATCTCTGTTGCCATACATTACAGATGTTCTCAATTACATGAATTGTTGTCATTTCTTTTTTGAACTGACCTGTGTTTTCTTGTCCTGTTAGGGAAATAGACTGACAGAAATGCAATCTACTTAACTACCAATGTTAGATGGGAAGAATTCCCATCAATTACTGAGTTTTTCAAAATGTCCATTAAAAAACAATTAAACACTTGCCTGTTTTCCTAAAATGGGAAAGCTATACTATACAACTTCAGCTAACGGCATTTTAGTTAATAAAAAACAAAACTTTTTTGTCTGATATTCTATTTCATATAAATGTCCCCCAATGAAGCATTTTTAAAAAGTTCCTCAGTTTAGCTCTTGTTCAAAAACTATTCTATTTAAAAAGTGTAACCCGTTTTGGAAGCATATTCCTTTTCAGATACATCATTCTGAGAGTTTATATGTGTGTCCAGGTGGAGATTGTTGAATGGAGAGGGATAAATACCAAGTGCTATTCAAAGCTGTCATCTATACTGTGATGAAATCCATTGTGACAGATCTTGCAAAACCTCTCCAGTAGATAGCCATGGTAGATTTTTTTTTTTTTAAATTATACTCTCCCCTTAGCACTTTTTCATCTTTTTCCTAACTTGGCATGATGGATAGCAGGTAATGGGCGAGTGTGGGAATCAATAAGAAAATAAGGTGACAGTAGGTATAAGCATCAATAAATTCACATCACTCCATGCACATTTTGAGAGTAGCACACACATATTGTACAAACTTGGAATGCACAATCTTCACACTTAGACCTTAGGATAACACCTAGAGTCTCTATGAGTTATATCCCAAGCAGCAATGTTTCATAGAAGTGGAAAATTATTAAGAACATGGGGAATATTTATATTTTAACTGGCTTTAATTTAACTTAAAATCATCTTGCATAAAGAAGGAAAAACACAAGTTCACCGTTTACTAAAAATTTTCCACACAGCTTAGTACTATTGACCCATATTGACAACAGGATTTCAGATTGGAGCAGAGATATTCAGCAGGTTCTGATCAGTTCTGGAGAACCGGTAGTGGAAATTTTGAGTAGTTCGGAGAACTGGTAATTACCACCTCTGACTGGCCCCACCCCCTTCTATTCCCTACCTCCTGAGTCCCAGCTGATCAGCTGGGTCTTCTTTTGTTGCCCTGCACAGGAGAATGGAGCTGAAAAGCAGGTTAGTGGGGTGGGGAGGGAATGGGACTTTGGAATATCTTTCCCCAGGAGTCGGGTGGGAATGGAAATTTTGCAGTGTCCTTCCCCTGGAGTGGGGAGGGAATGGAGATTTTGCAGTAAACTTTGCCTGCCACATCCACCAAGTCATGTCATGCCCACAGAACCAGTAGTAAAAAATTTGAATCCCACCACTGTATTGGAGATTTTTGAAGCCCTCTATCTAGAGATACCAGAGGTTAAACCTCAGTCTTTTGCATGCAAATAGGTGCTTTTCAAAAGCTATAGTATCTATTTAGTTCTGGAAGAATTATAGCCACAAGAACAAAACTATTCAAATTCAGTCTGCAATTTTTGTAAACAACCTGCAATGGGAATGGGAACAATTTTGAAGCAGACTCTTTACTCGATCTTGGACTACATCATTATTCCCCTCTCCATATGTTTTATTTTATGAGAACCTTTTGGGTCTTTTAATCGGAACCAAAGCAGAATGAGTAAAGGAGATACCACTAGATTTTTTACAAAATAAAGATCAATAGCTTGGGCTGAAGGTGAATCATGCATTTCAGTAGCATTGGGTTATTGTGCGAAATTCAGTAATAGAAACACAGGCACCCTGGATTCATTGTATGTGATGTCTTTTTCCCAAAAGGGATTTATTGATTGATTGTTTGTAATCTGTATATCATTGTCTCTTGCATCCATGATTGCCCCTGAATTGTACCATTAATCACAACTTGTTCTTTTATCAGCAACAACTGGAGAGAAAAGTGCTGGGTTATGATGCTTTCTTTTTTAAGAGGAAAGAAGCTTTTCAATCAACTACTATTCATTTTTTATTAGTTTGGTTCTTCCTGTCACCTGAGACATTTCATGCTTTAAGGACCCACGAATCAATATTTATGAATAACTAAAATGCTCCAAGTCTGCTTCCTGACTGGGAAAAAAAATAGCTGCTTTTGAATACATTTTCAAAAATATGTCAATTCAGATACAAATATATTCCTAAGCCTGTATTGACAGAATAAGAATGAACATTTAACTGGATTACTCATTGGTTACTGCATAAAAATGATTGTTGCCAGTATATTAATTACTGTGATTTAGGATATTTTGATTGTGTTATACCTTTTAATGGAAATAATTTATAACACTCTGTTGTTATATTTCATCTAAAAAAATATTGAAATGACTTTTTTGTAATATATTGACTGAAATTATCATTATTCATTAGGAAGTATGTTTTATATTCACTCCTGAATTTCATTATAATAAATTATTTAAAGGCTCTTCTTATTCTCTAACCAAAGTTAGAGAATTCTTTTAATTCAGCATTTCCCTTCATATCTCAACAGTATTTTTCTTGCTTGCAAGGGATTCCACTTTGTCATACATTTTATTGTCTTGATTAGTTTTATAGTTTTTGAAGATTTGCACAAGAACAGTAGAAATGGCCTACTCTTTCTTTTCCATCTCATTTCTAAGGATCAAAAATTCTCAATATTACAGTTCTATCTACTGTGTGTTCATGTGTGTGTGAGAGAGAATATAGCCATCCCACACAACTTGCCCCCAAACAACCAATGATAATCAATGGATTTTAAGCTATCTTCCTGGATCACATTCATAGGAACAAATTAGTTATTTTGAAATCTGTAACAGAAATCTATTAGTATGACATTCACATACCACTCTGTTTCCTCATTTCCCTCTGTGTGTGTGTTTATAAAGCCTGAAACTGTCAAATATTTTTTTCTTCCATTCAGTCATATCCAGTTCACAGAAACTGCCTGAACAGTCCTCCAATTTCTTGGCAAGGCTTTTTAGAAGTGGTTTGTCATTCTATCCTTTCTTGGGCTGGGAGAAAGTGACTGGCCAGAGTTTACTTAGCTGATTTTGTGCCTAAAGCAGTACTAGAACTCATTCCCCTTGTTTATAGCCTGATGCTTTAACCACTACATCAAGCTGGCTCTCTCTTGCCGTGTACATATCCCTAACAAAACATGATTTTGTTGACTACTTTCCATATTATGTTGATTTTCATGAAATGTTTCATCATCTGGAGAACTTTCACTGTCCCTATATACTTGCAAGTATCAGCCCCACCATGAGTTAGGCTCAGCCTGGTTATTAATCTTTAGAAGTTGACTCTTACACATACTCCTCTATACAACCAACAAAGTATCTGCAACGCATAACAACAAACAAATCCAACTTCCAAAGATGAATAGACCGGATAGGATTTTGGACAGCGCTCATAGAGTGACAACATTCTTCAGCAATAATTTATCAATAAATGAACCATTTTATCTTACTCAAAGAAATCTAGTCATACTTTATCTTCATTGTCATTTCATGGATTCCTGCTAAGAATGCTACCAATGGCATACTGGTTCCTTGGAGTTTGGAGCCCTTGGGTCAGAATATGATGGTTTCTTTGTAAACCTAAACTTTAGACAACACTTTTACACACCTTGCAGGTTCCAAAAAAGTTTAAGTTAGGGTAGGAGTTTTAAAATTCTTAGAATCTCTTAAGTAAAATTGCTCCTGCCCCATATATACTTGTTCAGCATAACTGAGAATAGAATAGAATAGAATAGAATAGAATAGAATAGAATAGAATAGAATAGAGCAGAGCAGAGCAGAGCAGAACAGAACAGAACAGAACAGAACTGAACTGACGAGGTTTATTGGCTGCGTGATTGGACACAGAAGGAATTTGTCTCCAGCAGTGGTGGTATGCTACCATTTCAGATTGGTTGAGACAAACTGGTAGTAAAAAAAAGCCTCCCACTATCAGCTGAGAGGACGAAAAAAAAGCCTCCGACAATCAGCTGAGAGCAGAAAGAAAAGAAAAGCGCAGGATCGGCCTTCCCACCTGCCCCTGCGCTTTTCTCTTTTTTATCTTCTCAGCTGACTGGTGCTGCTGCAGCCTCAGCTAGTTTGGGAAAAGCTATGCATGCGTGTTAGATGTGCGCACATGCACACCCAAACACCAAACCAGTAGTGGAATAGGTAGGATTCCACTGCTGGTCTTATCTCTCAGTGTACATATGAACAACAAAGTGACAAGTCATTGATCATAAAGCATAATATACAATCATAAATCATAGGATGTAAACAATATGTGTCCCAGGATAATAATACAGGATCCAACCTGGGTTGGTTACCAAGACCAGAACATTCTGCTAAAAAGAAGCTCTCAAAGGATGGGATCCACCATGAGTCTGAAAGGTCAGAAGACTGAACTCTTTTCCTGGTGACCAACCCAGATTAGATCCAATTCCTTAGCTTATATATAAATGATGTGATTGTGACAATATCTTAGATTTATTTCAGCCCTAAATTTATGGTTGTTATCATTAAAAGAACAACAACATACATTTTCTGGTCCTAAGAAATTTATAATGGCAATAAATCCTTCTGCAATTACTAAAAAATTCCTTCGAATAAACATGAATAGAGTGGATTTATACAAATGGATATATTTTTCAGTCAGTTTTATCCTAGTAATGTACTTTGCTTTTACAAACCCATCCTGTTTTTGCACTGTTTATATTAAATAAAACAAGACTTCATAACCTCAAATGAATTTTGATTGCCTAGTGTTTTGAGCAGCTTTCAAGCTAGAGTTTATTTGATGACAACATCATGAGAGTTAGTGGAAGATCATAAAATGAAGAATAGTTGGAGATGTCAAAATGTTCTTCTCCTTAAGTCCTTGGGGAGTAATTGAATAGGTTTAGCTTTGCTAGAACAGGAAAAACATTAAAGCCAATTATGGTTGCTCAAAAGTCCTGGGCATGCAGGTTGCTTTTCACATCTCTATAACTGTTGCAAAATCAGCGATTGTTAAAGGAATATTTCCTACAAATCAAAACAACTCTAGCATTTCCATTGTTTCCCAGATTCACTTTCCAGCAGGCATATTAAGAACCTATTATTCAAAATTGTTCATCGGTCAGACACTGTTTTTTCTAAACAACACATTGGTTGCTCCTGCAATTTTCGATAAGATAAATGTCAGTGACTTTAACCAACCTGCAGATGAAAATGTCAAGTGTATGTAATTAAACAGAAGTGATCTGTTTGTTTATGATCTTTTTTGAAGACCTACATCGCCAGTGTTGTAAATTCACATAATTCATTGTTCAAAATAGGTTGGACTATTTCACAATTTTCTTGTCTCATCAAAGGATGGCTTAATATAAAGGTATGCTTTTGGATCTCCATTTGCTGCTTCTGAAACCACTTCCAAACAGAAGTGAACAAGTTTCCTGCCATTGTAAACACAGGCAAAACTCCTAGGTTTAGAATTAGCACCAAATAGGTTCAGCATTTTTTCCTATTCCTTCAAGGGAAAGACAAACCTCTCCAGATGTTCATAATTCAGGAGGAATTCTAAAAAGTAGTTTTGTGCTTAATCTAACAACCCATGTGTTGTAGAGTGGTGGTAATTACTGAAGCGGACACAGAACTAACAGTCTAGTAACTTTATTACAGTGAATAAAGGGTTGCCGCGGCTGCTGGGCTAACAGGCAGTCAGCTGATGCCGTTTGGCGGCAACAGCTGATGCCGTTTGACAGCTCCTTTTATAGCCAGCTGTCAAACGGCATCAACCAATGGGAGCGGTTCGCGCTCCCACCAGAAGCGCAGACCAGAGTGAAGACTGTGGATGAATGCAACACTCCTTTCCCCTGGCAAGGAGCATGCGTAGTCTTTCAAGTAGGCCGGGCGCCTGGGGAAGAAGTCCTCCGCTTCCTGGGCCGCGTTGGAGCTTGAAGGAACTGGAGCCTCGTCATCGGGTGACTCTAGCAGAGGGACAGGCGATGGTCCAGGTAGGTCTCGTCACTCAAAGTGCCCCGGGAGAGCCTCAGCAAGCATCAGTGGGTCCGTGTTGATTGGCGGGCAATGGGGGTCATCGATAGCCACTCTCCAGTGCCTCCTCAGCTAATCGATGTGCCGGCGCCAGGTACGTACGTCCTCCAGCAAGACCCTGCAGGACTTAGTCCCAGTTACTGCCACGACTTGTCCTGGCACCCATAAGGGGTGGCCTGAGTAATTGCAAGCATATACTTGGTCATGCAGGGCAGACTTTCTGGTCTGGCTATCAGACCCCAGGGGGGTGACTGGGGCATAATGAGGATGTAGCCTATCCAGGGTGTTTCTCAGGCGTCTGCCCATAAGGAGCTTGGCCGGAGACTTGTTGGTAGTGGCACAAGGGGCTGTATGTTGGGTTAGCAGGTACCTAGAAAGTTTAGAGTGCCAGTCAATTTGGCCAAACCTCTCCAGGGCCTCCTTTACAGACCTGACTGCCCTTCCAGCCATCCCATTACTAGCAGGGTGAAAAGGACTTGTAAGGGCATGCCTGATTCCCAGGTTGGCTAAATAGACTTCAAATTCGCAGGAGGTGAATTGGGGCCCATTGTTGGACACAACGGTGTCAGGGAGGCCATAGACAACAAATACCCTAGTTAGGGTCTTTGTAACAGCTTGAGTGGTTGTTGAGGGCAACAGGGCCAAGTCTATCCACTTTGAGAAGGAATCTATCATTACCAGGAATGTTCGCCCATGAACAGGGCCGGCCAGATCAATGTGCAGCCGGGACCAAGGGGCTCCAGCATTTTCCCATCTGCCAGGAGTTGATGTGGGTGGAGCTGGCCTGGTAGCCTGGCATGGCTGGCAAGCGCTCACCCAGCTGGAGATCTGGGCATCCATGCCAGGCCACCACACGTAACTGAGAGCCAGGGCCTTCATTCTGACAATGCCAGGATGACCTTCATGCAGGACCTTCAAAACTGAGCCCTGCAGTTTGGAAGGAATGACCACCCTTGTTCCCTACAGTAAACAGCCCTGCAGAGAGGTCTTGCTGGTGAGTCTTGAAAGGCAGGAATTCAGGGGCATAATGGATTGCTGGCCACCCCCTTCCCACCGAGTCCAGAACTTGGGCAATTACTTTGTCCCTTGAGGAGTGGATAGCAATGTCAAGGGCAGTGATGGGAAGATTGAGATCGCTGATCTCGAAAACAGCATTGATAGCTGCAGGATCTTTATAGAGAATATCAAATAGATATTCTCTATTTGCATCATCTATTCTATTATGAAGACTCAGTAATTTTCATTTACCTCAGAGGCCCAGCCTGGCTGTGCTTTGATTGGTCAGATCCATATCCATGATAATATTTTACTATTACTCAGTCAAGCTGGAAGTTTGGAACAGAAATACAGCAAGAGTTTTCCAGACTTGTGTCTTTTTATGGTTGGACAGTACAGGTAGATTCCAACTTCCTACCTCAATTGAGCCCAACATTTATATTATTAAATGAGACATATGTTAAGTGAGTTTTGCCCCATTTTACAACCTTTCTTGCCACCATTTTACAACCTTTCTTGCCACAACTGAATCACTGCAGTTGATAAGATAGTAGCCTGGTTGTTACGTGAATCTGGATTCCCCATTTATTTTGCTTGTCAGAAGGTTGCAAAAGGTGATCACATGACCTTGGAACATAGTAACCATCAAATATGAAGCTGTTGCCAAGCATCTGAATTTTGATCACATGAACATGGAGATGATCCAAAGTTCATAACTGTGGGAGAAAAAAATCATATTTTTCACTGCCATTATAATATTGAACGGTCACTTAACAAACTGTTGTAAATTGAGTACTACCTGTAATACCATATGATCTTCACATAGTAATGTAGAAATTTTGTAATTGCCATGGATGTAGGGGAAAAAAGAAGTTCTGTAATGTTATTACTGATATAAAAATTAAATAAGAAAGAAGCAAGAACTCATTTCTGTCACACTGACATCCAGAATTTCTTTCCAATGTTTTAATTAATCCATGCATACTTGCAGACTTATTTTCATGTATCAGAAAAAAAATCCATCTATCAATGTTTATAGATAACAATATTTCCATATTCTAGCTCTGTGGATGAGCTAAAAGGCAGAAAATAGGTAAATAAATTCTGTATAAAACCTCCTAGAGGGCTTTTCTATTGACTCTGATATTAGATCTTATAATGTAAAGCAATGATTGTGTTAAATATTTTTTAAACCTAGCTTGTTGCAGAGGGAATTATAGTTATTTACTCATAGTCCAAGAGCCTTTGTAAAACATTTCATATAGTTTGCATCAAATACTAATTGCTTCACAGGCTGATCATTAGCAGGGACAATTATAGAATGCCATTTGTCCATTTTTTATGAATCCAGCCTATCACATTTATATGATATATGAGAACATCCAACTCACAGAGGCTTTGTGTGTAGATTAAAAATGTGTAGATTCTAATTGAAATAAATGAAATCCCATTATAGACTAAAAGAACAAACAGAAAATGTTCATAGCCAGGAGCAGCAGACATGCCATAAACATCAAATCTAATCAAACCTGATTACATCTATATGGATACATAACTCAACCTAATCTAGACCTAGGGGAAAATATTAGGTTTTCAAGTCTCATTTAGCTATCTGTATGCTCAAAAGGATTGTGACTCAGGGTGACTTACAAGGATATAAAAGCACCACACAAAAGAAATAAAAATGATAAAAAGAATAAAAAGAATAAAATAATAACCACCCATCCCAGTAACCACACACATTCATACTAGCCATTTAATGGGCTCCATCCCACTGTGGGTTCCCCAGACTCCCTGACAGAACCATGTCTTCAGGATCTTCTGAAAGAGAGTGGGGGCCAGTCTAATCTCTGGGAAATGATTTTCCAGAGAGGGTGAGCCACCATGGAGAAGGCCCTTCTTCTGGGTAAATGTAGCTCCTTCAGTGACAGGACCCTCAACAGTGCTTGCCTCCCCACTCTAGTGGGTCACGTAGATGTGACCAGCAAGAGACAGTACTTCAGAGACATACTTGCATTGACATATTTTCTCCTGATACTTTTGCCCCTTCTTTTTATTGCAAAGGGGGTTCCTGTTTGAACAACTTCTCCAATTTTCTCTGATGCTGAATAGTTTCCATCTTCTTCACTAATATTTGCTGAAAGTCTGAAATGCACTCAGAGTAATCTGTGCTCCAGTTATGCTTCTAGTTTCTATAGAGCCATGGAAATTAAATACCCAGATCCAAAGTGAGCACCATTGATCAAAAGATTGCAGAAACTCAGAAAATCAAGAAACAAAATGAGATTTTAGTACAATGTATTTTTAATTGCTAATGCATACATAATCTGGAATCTACCTTTGCACAACTATCTTTCCCTTCTTTCTCCTATCCAAATTTAAATACTATATCAGTCTAATCACTCTATCTGCCTAGTGAAATGAGCTTCAGTTCACAAAAGCTTAAATCTTTTAATAAAAGGTTGTTAAAAATACTGTATCAGACACTTTAAGGGAGGGTGTTGCTGAAAGAAAGCCATAATTTTTAGACATTAAAAGCAAAGAAGGAGTTTACAAGCTGTAGCATTCACACACACAAACACACCACAAAACAAATTAAGAGAGACCACCTTTTAAACGGGCACCAATTTATTTACAGAAATAATGATCACTGTTCTTTGTGAAAATAGTATATGTTGGTAAATTATAGGTCTAATTTGCTTCTCATTGGATCTAAAGTACCTATAAAGGCTAGAACCTTACATTTTACTTGTACTCAGTTAAATCTATTGAAATAATTATTTCATAATTGTTAGAGGTTAATATTTAAAAACTATCTCAAGCTAATGTTTATATAAATTGATAGATAAAAAGCTTCATTAGTTTATGGGACAGGATAAATTCAAAAGAACTCCAGAACTAAAACATAATCTTAAAGGCATTTCTATGTTAATATTAATTATTTTAAACTTGTTGATAAAATATTGATAAAGTTCCTATGGCATGGTCCAAAATTATATTTAATCAAATTTTCATATGGCTTTTAACTTTCCTCTTTTCCATCTGCATTGTTCAGATTATGTTGAGCCAGAACAGCAGAATAAAGCCCCTGTCCCACTGCACCAACGAATGCAAAGAGGATGTAAAACGTTAAAAAACATTGGAAAACGCTATGCATCCATTGTGTACTCATTGCATACGTGTTTCATACGCTCTATCCTTTGAGATTTCATCCGGTCAAGAAGTTTTGAGCTGCACAAAATTTTGTGAACAGATGAACTTTCCGCTGTGTATGATGTAAATCCGTGACATATGAGCAACAAATGTTCTATGTCCATTTATCATCCGTTAAACGTCTGCTGTATCCTCTCTGCATCCTCTGGGCATCCCCTCAACTCACATCCGCTGCAGCTGAGGGAGGAAACAAAAGGTACATGGAACGTCTACACAGCGTTAGTAGCACGGAAATAGAAAGGATGAGCAGTGAATGGTTTGCATCCTATATACATCCTCTAGGCTTCCTGTGAACATCCGTTTAACATCCCCACTACATACTACCCATGTCTGTTCTTTCCCTTTCTTTTCCGTTCTGTTTATGCAAATTTTTGCCACTTTTTTGAGCGGATGACAACAGATGGAGCACCCCTGAAATTTTGCTCGTCCGCTGTCTCCTTTTTGCATACGTTTTGCATCCATCGGCCAGTGGGACCTAGCCTTAACTGAGTTGGAAGGAACCTTAGAATTTTCTAGTCTAACCTCCTGCACAGGCAGAAAACTACAGCATTTCAGACAAACTGTTGTCAAATCTCTTCTTATAAGCTTCTGGTGTTGGAACATCCACAACCTCTGGGAGGCAAGTCATTTTATTAATTAATTGTCCTACTGGTTATGAAATTGTCAGGATTCCCGCAGTTGCCCCAATTAAATTATTGTTCTTAGTTCTAGGTTGCTTGTCTCCTTGATTAATTTTGATCCATTGCTTCCTGCCCTACCTTCAGGTGCTTTGGAGAATAGGGGGATTCCCTTTTTTTTTATGGAACCCCCTGAGATATTGCAACACTGCTTTCATGTCCCATTTATAAGTCTATACCTTCTTGGCATTTAATGATGTATCTCAAATGCCAATTAAAGTTATTATTGACCACCTTTATTGTCAGGGTGCTTGATTTCTCTTTTAATTATATATGAATTGGTTTTGCAAAAAAAGAAGGGAATTTCCTAAAATTAGTAAATTTTAATATATTTACATAAATATTGGTTTTAATTGGTTTATAATTTGGTCTTAATGTATTAGAAGATCCCCAATCCTGAACTATTGTTATTTGAGAAATAGTTTTTTTGAAGATTTGAAGTTTACAATTAAACATTACTTGCAACTAAAATATATGTGAAATCCTGAAAATGATTTGGAATAAATTACTGCACTAGAGATTTAAAGACTGTTAAATTACCCTATAAAATAAAATAAATTAAAATACATATATTGAAGGAATATAATTTTGTTATAATAGCATATAGCCATAGCATCAGACCATAGCTAAAAGATACAGGTTAATCAGAATGAATAATTAACATGTAGGTAGGCAGGTAGGTAGGTAGGTATGTGTATCTTATTATTAACTTTGTGTTAATATTGATTAGCAACAATAGTGGCTTCTTTAAAGCCAAAAAAATATTTTAAGCGCAGAATTTGAATAACACATCTTCATACCATCTGAATTTCAGCCTCACATCTCTACATTTGAAACCAATTCCAACTTTCAAATACAGTAAACATCTTTTGCCACTGTGGATACACCAAAATTCAGCTCTTTTAATATTTTTTTCTCATTCTATTTAATTTGACAATTAAATATGCTTAAGTATATCTCATCTGTGCTAATTGTGGAGAGGAACTGCAGTGTTTCCAACTGATTATAAAATTTAAGAAAAGAGTAATAATCAAATGCAATTTGAATTCTTAATTTTGACACCTGTTCACCTTTTATGAATAGTTAGACTGGTAGAGGAAAAGAAAGGAAATAGACTAGAAACCTATAATAGCAGATGATTTATTTTGACATTCCACCTACTTTCCAGACCTCTTGGGATACTAATGTGTTTTGGATAATTTAATACTAAATTAATCAAGTGTTTACTCAATTAGGAAGGAAATATTCTTAATATAATCCTATTAATAAATTATCAAAACTTTTAATGATTGTAGAAAGTTATTTTTCAGTAAGCATATTGTTTTCCTAGATATGAGGTAGAAAACTTATGGTCCCCCAGAATTTCTGAATTACAACTACCAGTATCATCCCTGTTCAGCTATGCTGGCTGTGGCTGCTGTGAGTTTTAATTTTGCAGCTTCAGTTCACAGGTTTCTTTCATTTGGTAAAAATACATATAGATTTACTTGAAAATTACATGCATGTATTTTCATGTCTGATGATGTTGTCACTGGTGACCAAATATGTGAAAAACGGTAGTGTCATCCATGATAACAAATATGCAAGCACATAGGACAATAACAGAAGAATACAAGTCAAGCATCCTGTTGAAAATGACCAAGCAGACTATAATCTTCATCTTGACCCAAGTAAAGTGAATAGCCAAGCAGTTTTCCAATGGATGAGAATTTCTTTAAGCATTAAATATTATACCCATCTAGCCAATGGAAACACATATCCTTCTATGAATTGAGAACTGAACTGAGTTTTCAAAGAAAAAGTAGGAAATAATATTTGCATTTGAAAATGAATTGGAAATGAACAAACCCTAGTGAAAGGATTATCTAATGATACTGAATGATATTTGAATGAACTATTTGTTAAATTTATTTTTTGCTTGAGAATACAAACTATCAAAATTGATTCCAGCATGACACAAGTAGAACTGAGTCAAAGTGTTCTATATTTCAGTGGTTTAGGCATGCTTCTATCACTCAGAACCATTTTCTCATGTTCATATAAAACTGAACTTTCTGGATGTAGTTGAGACTTTTGTGGGAACATATCCAGCTCCCTTGCAGTCTAAACAGATTCAAGTGCCAAAATTCCCACCAGAGGAGCTCCTGTAGATCAAAGCCCATTTCAAAACAAAAGACCAGGTTCTAGTTGTGAACCAATCAAAAACAGCTTTACTATTTGCAGTAAGCAAATAGCAATTTGACATGTATACAGATGGCCAACATTATTACAAAAATAAAAGAATAACCCTAAACAAGAATAACTGAAATTTGCAATGCTGAGAGGTTATCAGGCAATGTTCTATGTTATCCTGTTTGTTAATAGATCTGTGTCCTTGACACAGTATATTATAGCAGCATCTTACACATTTTGGCAAACCAATCTCCCCACTCTTTCCAAACTGCCCCAAGGCAACAACTATTGATGCAAGCATCTCTCTCTTCTTCTCCTGCCCCTATATTGGATTGGTTCTATCTAATATAGTCTTTCTCCCTTCTATTTACTCTTCTTGGCTCTTGAAGTTTTATCTTTTTCCAAGTGGATTTATTTGATGATTCCCTCTTGGTAAAGCTTGCCAACTGTTCCCTTTGAATACCCAAGCTTCCCTCTCTCTATCAAGTGCAGAAAATGGAATTCTAGCTGGCCAAAAGAAGGAAGAAAGGCTTATATTTTCTGTTTTGTCATTTGCTTACTTGTGGAAAATTTTGCTTTCCTGTGAAACAGAGTAAAAAGGCTACCTAGCTTTGCCTCTTATTCCATTATCTGTTGCAATCCCTGTTGCTAAACTATTTACGCCTTTGCTATCTTGCCTTGCTGCAGGCTAAACTTCTGTTCCTTTCATCTTTTTTCATCCAGCTCCTTAGCATCTTTGGTATCTTTCCTTAGTTTCTAACTTTCATTTTTTCTATTTTAGCCCTGTGATAACAATTCTTAAGCCCCTGTCACACAGCACCAATGGATGCAAAGAGGATGTAAAACAGAGAGAAACACTTCCCATCCGTTGGTTAACGCAATGCTTCCGTTCTGTACTCACTGCGTCCGTTTTTCATCCTCTCTATCTGTCCAGCATCCGTCTACTGACATTCATCCACTCAAAAAGTTTTCGAGCTGCACAAACTTTTGAGTGGAAAATGTTCAACGAAACTAGCATCCATTAGACATCCATGAAGGCACACGGGGCAAGCATCTGTGAGATGACGTCGTCAATCCATTGACCGCTTACCTAATAACCGCTAGGATCTATGCGCAATAATCCAGCGCAACTCGCATCCGCCCAGCAGAAAACGACACAGGAGGAGCAAAGCGGGGCGCCAGAACGGAACCAGACATTAGTAGCACAGACGAGAGAAAGGATGAGAAGCGGATGCACTCGCATACAAAGCATTAAAACGGAAAAAACGTTCGCATACGGGACGTTCTCGGATATTTAGATGTCTGCAGGATGTCTAGAGGTATGCAAAGGACACCTAGTGGAAAAACCTATATTTATCTATAAAAAGGGGAGAATTCACGCTGGATCTCACTTTTAGTCCACAGCCCTGCTGTGCAGACTCTTCAGCCTTCATCTGGCTCCTGCTCTTGCACAGCATCCAGTCATATCCACATGGATCGTCACACCACTCTTTTATAGCCACCATCGTTCTACAACAGTGCAAAGCCATCTCAGGCTCTTTCACCTGTTCTATAGCACGAAGAAAAGGAGGTGGCCAAACAAGTGTCTGGTTCTGAAGATGGATCACCAGAAGAGCCGAGTAAGGACTGTATAACAAGCTGATGGTGGAGCTGAGGAACGAAGACACTCGTGCATTCCAGAAGCTTCATGAGGATGCGCCAGCCATGTTTGATGAAGTTGTGGAGCGGCTGAGACCCAGGTTGACCAAGCAGAGCACAAACTTCCAGCCGAGCCTGGAGCTGGCTGAAGGTGCACTGACTCTGTGCCACCTGGCCTCAGGAACTGTACAGAGCATGCAGTGCGGCTGGAGGGTGCCCACAAGCACCATCAACATTGTCAAGAAGTGTGCAGCCATCATGCGAGATATGGGGGAGCTCCTCAGTGCCGCCCATGAAGAAGGCTGGAAGAGTTGCAGAGCTGTGGTAATCAGAAGTGGAACTTTTCCCACACCGTTGGAGCCATCGATGGGAAGCACGTGGCCCTGCAAAGCTCCAGCCAAGTCAGGGTCCACTTATCACAACTAACAAGGGGCTTCTTCAGCACATTCTCTTTCGCCATGGTCGATGCTGACTACAATTAATGTAGCATCGATGCTTCAGGCAAGGGTCATCTTCAGATGCCCAGGCGTACAATACCAGTTACCGTCAAGGAGGGGCTGGAATGCAACCCATCATGGAGCTTCCCAGATCCAGACCCCTGCCCAACAACTACACAAATGTGCCTACTTCATCGTGGGGATGAGCTCTCCCTCAGAACCTACCTCATGAAGCCCGACACCTTCAGATGCCTCACCTGAAGACAGGATCTTACTACAGGCTGTCCAGGGCGGGCGGGTGGTGGAGAACACCTTTGGAATCGTGGCCAACAGATCCAGGTACTTCTCACGCACCATGCAACATCGCCCACAGACTGTGAGGAATATCATGGAAGCTTGCTGCATCCTGCACAATTCTCCATGTGCAACCCGCTACCCAGTGTTGAAGAAGGCTCGTGGACTCCATACAAGGCAATTGGGACATGGAGCCTGGTGAAGTGGCAAGGGAGAAACCTGATAGACACTGTGGATGTGCAAAGCCCCAACAGAGCTTCACGAGAAGAGAGAGCAAGCGCAACCTCCTGAAACACTGGTGCAATCCCAGCTGGGAGGCAGTGGAGTGGCAAGAACAGGATGATAAGATGCTTAATGGATGCTTCCTTCAGCCTGTCTCATCACACTGTGAGATTGTGGCCATGTTTGTTGAGTGGCCCTACAATGAACAGGACATTTAATAAGAGTTCTGTTTATGTTGAAATGTGTGGAACAATGATTAAATTTTATTGATGATAAAGGGCCAAAGGTGTGGCACCTGGGAGGTGGACATACCTCCCAACTCTATGCTTGCACTGGAGGTTTATCTATCCTACAGCTATGACCCATCCACAGGTATTACCCATCCCAAAGGTATCCCTGCCAATCCCACAGCTATTACCCATCCCACAGGTATCCGCCCTCCCTCACAGCTATTACCCATCCCAAAGGTATCCCTGTCCATCCCACTGCGTATCTTAACCCATCCCACAAGCATGCAAAGGCTTAAACATTTCTAAAAGTTTCACAAGACTTTATTGGACTAAAAGAACTGAAGCAAGTGTGTGAAGCAAAGATAATCGTATATTATAACAAACTGTAAAAGAAGAACAAAGTGTCCCAACAAAAGATAAAGTCATCAGGTAGCAAACCTAGTCTCTGGCAAGTCTTCTCAGTCACTCTGAAGCGGTGCCCATAGTCTCAGTGGTGAAGGGATCCAGGTGCTGTGGAGGTGGATTGCTGCTGGATGCTGGTCTGAGGTGCCATTGGGGTGCCTGCCCCGAGAGGACAACAGGGAGGTGTGGTGGAGGAAGCTCTGAGAGAGCTGGCTCGTCCTGTGATGTTTGAGAGCCCCTTCCTCCAGGACATGGGTGTCAGTCCCAAGACCAATGACAGATTTCTGAGGCCGGGCTTGGCTGTGGGGTGGAGGAAGGAGGAGTGTAGTGGGGGATGTCTGGTCTGCAGGTGAGGCAAGGTGAGGCGTCGGTGGCATTGATGATGTGGGTGGCATCTGTGCGTGGGTGGCTTCTGTGGCATGGGTGGATCTGTGGTGTGGGTGGCATCTGTGGCATGGGTGGCATGGTGGTGTTGTGCCATTGGTGGCATCAGTGGCATCAGTGGCACCGGTGGCGTGTGATGTACCTGTGCCTGGACTGGGAAGGGCTGCCTGTGCTGCTGGACCTCCTGGTAATCCATAGCCTTGGTAGGTGAGGGCCTGTGGAAAGCCTTGGAAGGGAGTGACATCACCTGTGGTTGGAGGAGCAGACCTGGACTGGGTGGGAGCAGGTTCAGCTGGGTGTGGAGGGTTGTGAAGAAGACCGGTGATCCTTTCCTTGATCACCTGGTACTGGTGATTCGGACATGTCCAGGAGGGTCTGGTTTGACGTAGGTGAGGAAGGGCTTGCAGTTTGAGGATGGTATGTCGGTGTTACCAGCTGAGAGAGGAGATCTATCGCTGCTTTTGATGGTGCCCTGATCTCCAGCAGGACAGTGTGGCTCTGCCCTCCTGTCTGGCTCTCTGCCTGCTTCTGTGGAGGTGGAGCTGGATGGGAATGTGGGTTGGTCTTTGGTGGAAGTGCCCCTCTCCTTGCTCCCACTGCATCAAGGGGTCCTCTACGCACTCCGCCACGGGGAGTGCAGCCGTCGGGGGGGTCTCCCATCATGGGGCGCTCCACAGATACCTGCCTGGACACAGAGCTGACTCTTGGCCAGAAGAGGACGGCTCTCTGCGGGCTGCCTAGAGATAGGGTTGTCAGAGGGGCTGCTCCTCGTGGCGATCTCACCTTCCAAGAAGCTGCACTTGGCCATCACATAGGTTTCCCGGTCGGTGAGTATTGACCGCGCCCTGGCCAGACTTTTTAGGGTGCAGCTTCCCGACCAGGGTGTCAATGTGCTTCCACCAGCCGAGGAGCACCTCATAAGTGTAGCCTAGGCTCTCCGCCTCTCTCTCCAAGCAGCCTGCTTCCTTTTGGTGTTGCGATAGAGCCTGTGTCCTTCCGCATAGAATACTCGTTCTCCTCAGCATTCCAGCACCTCATCCTCATGTTCCCTTCATTGGAGTATTGCCCCTCTCCCGTTCACAGCGGATGCTCTTCCTCCTCTGGCAGGGCCATCTGGGCCTCTATCAGAGGGGTTTCGAGTTTGTAGGGCAGCTCTAACCAACCCCACCACCAGCGCAGCAGCAACAACACAGTAGCAGCAGCAAAGCAGGACCAGCAGGACCAGAAGGACCAGCAGCACCAGGAGCACCGCAGCACCAGCAGGACAGGATATCAGCAGCAGAGTAAGCACAGTAGCACCATCAGGACCATCAGGACCAGGATCAGCAAGCAGCAGCAGTAAGCACCAGCAGCACCAGCAGGACCTGGAGCACCAAGCAGCACCAACTGAAGCACCAGCACCAGGAGCAGCGCCAGCAGAGTAAGCACCAGCAGAAGCACCAGGAGCAGCGCTAGCAGACAGCTCCAGCACCAGAAGAGTCAGCCGAGCAGCAGAAGCCCAGCAGAAGCAGAGTCATGCCAGGGGGTGGGATGTGTGGCCCTGTCCTTCTTGCCAAGGGCTGGCAGCAGATGGCACAGGCTTCCTTTGTTTCCCCATGGTTGTTGGCTGGCTGGAACTGTGTCTGGCAGCATGTCTTTCCTCTGAATGGTGACCTGCTTGCGAGCTGCATCCTTTTATATCCCACGGGGCTGACGCAATGCATCTTCCCCGCATGCGCAGTGAACGCTTTGCCATCTGCTAGGCATCCGCTAGGCTTCCGCTCTGCATCCGTTCCTTCATTGCGCGTCCACTTCGCTGTGTTTCCCCAGAAGCCCCGCGGATGGCCATCCGCTTCCATACCGCTTCTATCTGCTAGGCTTCCGTAGAGCATCCACTTTACATCCTGGCTACATTCCCCCCGTCTGTTCCTTTCCGTTGTTGTCTGCTCTGCTTATGCAAATTCGGGGCACTTTTGAGAGCAGATAACAACGGATGGAACATTTTCTCATCTGCTTTGTCCTTTTTACATATGTTTTGCATCCGTTGGCCTATGTGGAAGGCCCTTTAGAGTGGCCAAAGGTTTTATTTGCTTTCTCCAGAAATTTTTATTTCACCTACTCCCACTTCTGCTTTTTTAGTTATCAAATTTTTATCAGTCAATTTGAATTGTCTTATCTCTCCTAGCATATCTTACTAATTCTCATCAATCTTTCATTTTTTAGTTGTTTCTACATTCTAATGTAGCCTTCTGGTGCAAATCAGCATAGAACTCATAAAACTAAAGATGAACTAATATATATATATATATAAACCAAAACTGCACAAATTCATAGGGGAAAAGACTGTTTCCATTGCAGAAATCCTGAATTGAAATTCTGAAATTCTGAAATTCTCAAATCTAAACCTGTCTCTTTCTTTGTGTTGCTTATCCAAATAGTTCTCACTTTTTAGCACCTATCTCACTTATTTAGCCAGCATGTACAGAATTTACATTTTTAGTATGAATATTTATTTGTGTTATCAAAACAATTTTGGCCAAAAAATCATTCAAATGGGAAAGCTGCATTAAAAAAACCACCTGTACAGTGGTACTTTGGTACTCATCATTAATTGATTCTAGGAGTATAAAAAACTATGAGTACCAAACAAATTTTCCACATAGGAAATAATGTAGAGAATCACAAGGCAACCAACACCAACAAGTTCTAGCTTGTGCACTGAGTATCAAACAAAAGATGAGTACCAAGACAAAATTTTCACATCAAAATGTGAATACTCATTAGGTATTCAATGAGTTTCAAAACAGTTGAGTACCAAGGTACCACTGCATATTTAAATAGGTTGTATTAAAACACAAAATTGAAAGTTAGAAAAGTTGTATACCAAATGTATATTTGAGGAAGATACATACAAACTTTTTATATCAGGAAAAATTAATTATAATCTAAAGAACTCCATTAAAGTTATACATATTCTGTATGAAAGAAACTCTAGGAAACTAACAATTATTCAGTTAAATGTCAATAACTGAATATTTTCTGGAAGAGATAATTTCTCAGACATATGGAAGCCTGAATGAAATGAATAATTTTTAATTATTGCATTTATATCTTGCAGTTTCTCTGAAAGCACAAGGAGATGTAATTTTATATTCCCAACATTAAACTTCAGAATATGTAACTATTGTAAGTTCTGTATTTGAATGAGAACTGGAATAGTCCTCTCCTGATCCAAGTGCAATATCTTAATCACTATATTGCGTGTGGTCTATTTCTTTTTCAGGTCTATCAGAGAATCTCTAATATCAATGAAAGGGGAACTAGAAAGTTTTTATTTTTGAAGTCTAAAGAGAGTGAAACTCCATATTTTTACCCATTTTTAAGCCTTCATATGCTCAGCCAAACTGCCTAAAAAGTCTTTAGTCATTGACCAAACTCTTAGAGAAGAAATCTATGATTTCAAACAAGCAAGAGCAAATAAATCCAGATTTATTTTTTCAGAGTTGTTAAAACAGTTCATTTGGAGACACCTTGAAGAGATTAATAATCTGAATGATTCCATAATCCACCAGAGGGCTAATATTGCTAATCACATATCTAATCACATATCACTGATCAATTCCACCTTTTGCTCAGGAGCTCAAAATGTCAGACATAGTACTCCCTATTTTTCCTGACAATAAACATCAATGAATGCCTGAAGGGGACACCTGAAAGAGATCTTATTTACAGTGATAGACATGAAAATTATTTAATGATTATGTTGTAGGCTCATAAACTTTGACTCTTTGCTCTTTTATCCTACTGATCACCAGATAGGATTTTGTAATCCTTTAGTGTTTACCTAAACTTTTTAAAGGCCATGTCACACTGCCCAACGGATGCAAAAAGGACACAACGGACGAGCAAAATGTTCCATCCGTTGTTATTTATCCACTCTCAAAAGGGGCAAAAGACGTTGCATAAGCAGAGTGGCAGATAACACGGAACAGGACGGACCGTGGGGAGGATCGCAGAGAGGATATCTAGGACGGCAGATGCAGAGCAATGCGTAGAGGATGCATAGAGGAAATGCATAGAGGATGGGCATAGAGGATGCGTAGAGGATGTGTAGAGGAGGCAGAGCGATGGTAGTAGTGAATGCAGAGGGAATGGAGAGGGGGATGGCAGTACATAGGCTGAGAGGTGCATACGAGGAATGCGTAGAGGGATGCAGAGCGGTAATGCATAGCGGATGGCAGAGCGGATGAGCTGGCTAAGTCCGGCTTCCATCCGTTCGTCCATCCATGGCTACTAACGCTGCACCGATCCGTTTCTGCTTCCTCCCTGCGCTCCGTTTACTGCTGGAACGGGTTTGAGTTGTGGCGATGGCACGAGTGGATGCCTAGAGGATATAGAGCAGATGCGTAAAATGGAGATGCAGAACGGAATGCGTCCCCGTATGCCTAGAGGATTGCTCAGAATGGATGAATTGGACTTAATTTTCCATGCTAGGAAGTTTTGAAGCAGCCTCAGAAACGTTTCTGAGCGGGATGAAACGTCAATAAACGGATGCTGGACGCGGATGAGGAGAGAAGAAAACGGAGGCAGTGAGTACACTCGCGTTAACCCAACGGAGTGGAAAGCTTTTTATTGTCCGCTTTTACATACCTCTTTGCATCCCGTTGGTGGCGAGTGTGAACTGGGCTTAAAAGTAGCTCGAGTTTTTCCGCAAAGATTGCATAAGTAATCTGCAAGGCCAAGATTCTTAGAAAAAACTCACTTAGTTTAAAGGGGTGTTGATTGGTATGAACAAATTTTCGCCACATTTCCTCAAATCAATGGCAATGGCAATGTTACAGAGGACATAAAAAAAAATAAGGTTGGTTCCAGATTATACCACGAATATGTATTAATTTCATAAATACTTTTTTAAAAGCAATATCATAAAAGTTTCATAATTATCACACTAGGTTAAAGTTTATGATATAATGTACACAC